>RXON01002098.1:2500-33464 GCA_009667805.1 Leptobrachium leishanense | reverse complement strand
GGTACCGTAAAGATAGTGGCGCAACATTATCTCATCACCTAGCGCCTGAAGAGCCTATGGTAAAAGGCCCCAAAGGCTGAACGTGAACATGGCAACGGCGCACATGAAAAGTTGCTCGAAAACATCCTGTGTGCAAGAAGTAACATAAAAGTACAGAAAGTAATTAAAAAATTGAATAATGATAGAAAAGATTGAAATCCTTTGGAAAATAGCGAATATTTAAATATATCATTACAATTGATGATGTTTATTGTGTTTATGTAACAGCAAACTGCAATATTATTAACCCCTTAAGGACAGGAGTAATTTTACAACTTCGGCGCTGTTTCGGAAGTAGAAGTTTGCTGAGCGCATTTTGACCATTTTTAAGTCACGTATTCTTATACCAACCACGGACAAATTATATATCGTTCTTTCCGTCAGACTCGGCATATTAATAATATATCATTATTATATGTATATGTCATGCCCTGCCAAAATGCTATAACAAAAAATGTAAAAAAATGAGAATTTTCAATAAAATTTCCATCTTCCACAGTGTGTAAAGTGTTTTTTTTTTTAAATTTTATTATCCGAGGCTCTGCGGTCATATTCTATTGGGTAGATTTGTTAAAAAAATTAGGACGGGGAACCCATTTTTGTTTTGGGGAGAAATTGCGTGATTTTAGCTAAACCCCCCAAAAAAAAAATCATTAGTGAAGCATCATTGTTCACATTATAATTGAAATGTGAACAATAGTCCTGCATTAAAAAAAACAAATTTTTTTTTTATTATTATATTTTTTTTTTTTTTATTATTTCATTTATTATTTTTTTATTATTTTTATTTTTACTTTTTTTACACTTTTTTTTTTACTTTTACCATTGTCATGTTTGATATCATTGGAAAGGCCATGCTCTGGCCTTTCCAGCAATATCAGCCATGACCCCCTAGCTGCCACCGATCAGGAGATAAAGGGGTTCAAAGAAACCCCCCTATCTCCTGCAAGGGATTTCCATAGGAAATCCCTTTGCAGCTAGGGGTCCCCGGTTAACTGACATCATCGCGCATGGCGCGATGAGTCAGTTGACCGGGGGTGACCCAGAGGTGGGGGCTGCCATCCAAGATGGCGGCCCCCACCGGAAATAGGCCGCGATCGGGCACAAATTAGTGCCCGGTCGCGACCTGGCAACTAAGGGGTTAACCCCCCATACATCGCTGGCAAGGTCAGGCTGTGACCCTTCCAGCGATGCTGGCCACAGCCGCCGGGGACCAAGCGATCGGGAGATAGAGGGATCCGGAGCAGGGGAAGCGCCTGGAGGGGAGGAGAGGGATCCGAAGGATCCCTCCCCTCCACTCCAGGCGCTTCCCCTGCTCCGGCGGGGGGGGGACGCCTGAAACTGACGTCATCGCGCCACCGGCGCGATGATGTCACAACGCCGGAGGAGGGATCACACTGATCTGACTCCGGGGGAGTCAGAACAGCGTGGGAGCGACCGGAGAAGGTGAGCATCTCCCGGGGGGGCTCTAAACGCCGAGGACGTACATTTACGTCCTGCGGCGTCAAAGCCCGCCTAATGCAGGACGTAAATGTACATCCTGCGGCGTTAAGGGGTTAAACACAGTTCTGCATTACTCCTGCAGAGAAATACATCAGAAAATGTCATCAGCTTATTGTGTTTTTAGAGAAATTATTGCTGGGTAACAATTCTGAAGTGAAGGAGAAACTAAAAATGTTACATAAAACATAACTTGGAATCATGGAAAAACCAAAAAGTTCAATGTGACCCTAATCATTGTCTTGGTTGCAAATACTTGTAATTGAAAACAGTAATATTAGTAAAATTACATCTGACTTACTAAACACAGGAGCCCAGGATCACACCTCCAAGGATCGTAATGCAGAAGATAAGGAACGAAGCGACAGTCAAAATATCCATAATAAGATTCTTTTTCTTGGTTGAAAAGAAACCTAGAAGACAAAGAGCTTTAGATGCACAGAAGGACACTTGTACATTGATAATCTTTCTGTGTAATGCATTGGATATTATGATTACTGAAAGGCAGGGCAAAGGACACAGGGTACCATTTTTTTCCCTGTATCCTTTAGCTGGTGGTGACAGGAGACAACGGATCACGCCGTTCTCTGCAACCAGTAGGGGGGGCACGGAATATTTTTTAATCTGATATTTGTTGTATGTAAAACTGATAGAGCAAAATCACTTAACACTTACTTTTTGGGGATGGTACATTCTTTGACGCGCCATCTGCAAAAAAAAAAGAGCAACATGGAATTTTTTGTTATAATCTGACTCTATATTTGTACATCTTATAAGAAGTAACAGCCAATGGAGGAGTGACATTAATAGGTGCGGCTGTTGTATATTTACATTTACCTTTTCTTTTCCACTTTTTAATTAAGCAGGGCTAATTAATTATTGTTATGTAACAGTAAGTAATTTCATAATGATGAATAAAATGTATTCCTTACCTGTTTGGAAACAGCCTCTTATCTTCGATAGTAATAGGGATCCTTATCAAAAATAGAAGAAAATGGGTAAATTATTACAATCTCACTAATGCAATAAGAGATCAGCAGAGGCTTCTCCACGGCGGCTGGCGGAGCAGCACCTAACCAGGAATGTTGCCACTAATAAAGAAAATATTCAATTGGTAATTGTATTGGTGTTTTAGCACATGTACCAAAATTCATTAATTAATGGTAAACTTCTACATTTAAGTGTTGGCTTCCATTAAACTGCAATGCGTCCATTTGTCTAAAAATCACAGTCCTGACATTTTCCCTCCTCCCTGATTAATGTCTGTCTGGAAAGCTTTAGATATTTTAAAAGTAATTGTGCATAAAAACTGTGTATATACGCGCAAGCGTTTTGCTTCCAGTAATTATATGTGATGTCATCCATTTACGTTGCAATGGGACAGGTGGGGAATGCGGCCCCAAAACTAGATTGTATAGTATCGTTTGGAACAGCACCTAAACTACACAAATTGCAAAATCCCCATCTATGTGTTGGGACAAAATCAAATGGCACGCTGACCACAGTCACTTCTCTCAAATATCTAGGTATTTGGTTGGACCCTAATCTATCCTTTGGCCCCCACATCGAAAAACTCTCATCTAAACTTTACCCCAAACTAGGTGCCCTGTACAGAAACAAATCCTGCCTGAGTCCCGCGGTAAGAAAGCAGATTGTACAACAAATGCTTATGCCGGCTATTGATTACTTAGATGTAGTGTATGCAGCGGCCCCACAAACACACCTTCAGAAACTTACTACATTGTGTAACTCCTTCTGAAACTTTGCATTACAATGTAACTACATGACCCACCATTGTGACATGTTAAAAGAGCTAAACTGGCCATCCCTGGAGTCTAAACGCTCCCTTCACCTTTCCAGCCTGGTGTTTAAGAGCATTTCTGGGAAGCTGCCACCCTACCTGACTAGACTGCTTCCCCCAGCAGCTCCCTCATCCTATAACCTCCGATCCAGGACCAGCACCTTACTTGCAATACCACAATTCAAAAAGACAGTGGCTCGGTCCTCATTTTCCTACAGAGCACCACAATTATGGAATAATCTCCCAGACACCATCAGTCTTAAGTCACTCAAGATCTCCTTACTAACATACCTCAATACAGAATGCGCCTGTAAACATGTAACCTAGTGACTATATTTCCTACATATTTATTTTCTGTTAATCTGTATATTTGTGTTGTTTTTTTTTTTAATATCTTGCATTGTATTACTTTGTATTTCTGTAACTGTAACACTTCAATGTTCTTGAACCCAGGACATACTTGAAAACAAGAGAAATCTCAATGTATCCTTCTTGGTAAAATGCTTTATAAATAAATAAATAAATTAAATCCTGTTTTTCGGGTGAATGTTGTAACATGGGGAGGGGGTAGGATAAACCTTACAATTAAACTCCATATATTCTGGTTTATGAAGCACTTGCTTTGTAACTCATTACATGCTGGTGTAGAAGATGGGCTTTACAGCAACAGGCATGAAGTGAAATTCTAGTGTTAACATTGCTGACGTATGAATGTTGTGCTTTATGAGTATGCTAGGTGTGTACATAAAGCACAAAATTAATCTGAGAATAGAAAAATAAGTCTCTGACAGAATATCAATAAACCTTTAATGGTTTATAAAGTGTTAAATGAATGTTTGTATGTGTAAATGGTGAGGTGAGCTGGGATCTCCTATTGTAGAAGCCTGGCATTCAATGGACAGCACACAGATCAGATCTGGATATAGTTACTTTACCTTGTTTTCTAATCAGTCCAGTCCAGGAAGAATTGGATGTTACATTCTCTTCCAATTTTAATTCCACAAGAAGAACTCCATCAGAGCCTGCAAATTATAACGCAAAATATTTATTCAAATGAAATGTCTTTACATTGTTACATTTTGTACAGATATTAAAACAAAAATATATGCAATGTGTTACTTGACAATATTGGAGCATTAATTCATGGAAAAAGGATCACTTATTGGGTTACATTTATTACCACTATCCAGGAGAGGAGCCTTTTCGAGGCTCGGCAAAGGGAAAAACTTTACTGGCTAACGCGAACTGTAGTGACTAGCGACAGTTCTCACAAACTAGCCACAATATGTCACAAGACGCCCCTGTACCACTCATCGGCGTAGAGCTGACGTTTAGTAATTCCCGCCTATACACTCTCTCCATTTCTGATCTTGAGAGGTTTTGGGATTTTTTATTAATTTCTCTTAACTTATGCAGTAGTAACAATTATAAATTTAGCAGAGGAAACAAACCGAAACAAAAGTATCTCACATGAACTGCAAGTATATTTATGTCCATACGATATAACTTTATGAGCCAAATCGATTACATAAACCATGGATGATAGCCTAGCACCTCTACTTCTAAGGAGAGAACTGCTCGGCTCTCGGCCAATGCTCCAATCCACCTCTCTGCTTTATTCTAGATTTAGCAAAATGTTTGACTGAAAATACTCCAACATGTATAAAACAAAATAACTGGAGATCATGAGTTTATAGGATGATGAATCCATTGTCTTCCCGTATAATAATACATAGTAGTAGTATCAAAATAAATTAATGAATTACCTTCCAGTCTCCGTATGGGGAATCCGAATAAAACCAGACAGCAAGATGCTATCAGCAAAAGCATTAAGCACCTTGCCATCTCTGAAAATGATTTTTCAAATCGCAATGTAATAGTAGTCTACTCTCCTCGCTCACCAAACTCTCAAAACTCGCTATGCTCTCCAAGCTCTCGTGCCCTGCTTATGTAAGTGCTGAAGTGACATCACAGAGGAGTAAGGTTCTAGAATGTGCCATCACAATAAACTTGTTTACTGAAAGTAACGTGTCAACACAGTGTTTCTAAAGGGCTAATGAAATGAATTTATTAATGTATGAAATGATTTTCTAGAATTATAAATTAACCTCTTCAGTTTGCACAGCTTTACATTAAAAGTGTTAAAGGGTGTGACACTGAAAGGGTTAATCTATAATTCTACCAAATCATTTCATAAATTTATAAATTAATTCCATTAGTTCTTTAGAAGCACTGCGTTGACATGTTACTTTCAGTAAACAAGTTTATTGTGATGTCACAATCTATGATGTCACTCCATCAATGCCATACAATTCTATGTTTTGTAGGTATTCTACACAAACCTAACAGATATGTCTCCATAGAAACCGGTAATTGTGACATATATCACATCATAACAAGAAATGAGAAATATTTCTATCAGTACAAAATGCGCTTTGTGCAAATGGCAGTTCATTTAGTTTTAGTAATTATCGATATGAAAGCGACACAGATAGGCCTCTCACTTATTGCATATGTTAAGTTTACTTTGTTTTGGTTTGTTTCCTCTGCTAAAGTATCTCATTTGAACTGCAAATCCATTTTCCTTACTAACTATTTAACTGATTGAAAAAGAAAGAGAACAGACCTCCACCAGGGAGGTGAACAATCACCCCACCCCGAGTAACTACTAGACACCGGGCGTGGACACACCCAATAAGGACTAAACCTAGTAATGAACTATAACGAAACGAAAGAAGATATAAGGGATAAACCCTCAGATCACTGAGAGGGAGTGCTGATTTAAAACATAACTTTTATTAGTCATAATAAGACACACAGAAAATAGACCGACAGTAAAAGTTAAAAAACATATAGACACATAGACATAGGCACAATATGTTGCAGGGAGAGCAGAAATATGTCACAGATACAAAGCGAATTGCTTGATTGGGACTTTATGGGGAACAAATATATGCCTTCAGTGGAGATGGAAAACCACAGTATTGATAATGAATTGAAGCAAATGCCCCATGGACATAAATTACAACTTGTACCTTGATATTGACAAATAGAGAATATTAAATCACAGCACTGAGATATATGCACAGTGCCCACAATTGTACTGAAGATAATTAGCCCAAGGTTGGTAAAAGCCAGAATATCGAACTACATACAAAGACGTTCATTTGGCCTGGCTACCTTGTATAAAAGCTAATAAAGCTATAAGCTGAGGATCGTGAACTGCTTGGTTAGAACTTATAAGAAACGGATATATGCCTTCAGTTGGAGATGGAACACCACAGTATTAGTAATAAATTGAAGCAAATGCCCTCTGGACATAAAAATGCAGACTGTACCTTAATGTTGGCAAATAGAGAGTGTTAAATAACACCACGCTGAAATACATGCACAATGCCCACAATTGTACTGAAAATAATTAGCCCAAGGTTGGTGCTAGCCAGAATATCGAACTAAATACAACAACGTTCATTTGGCCTGGCTACCTTGTATGAAAGCTTAATACAGCTATAAGCTAAAGATAGTAAACTGCGAGGCAGAGAGAAAAAAAAAAAAAAAAAAATCTCAGAAGGGGATCAGTTAGCAAAAAGGCATATATCAAATGTGATAATTTAAGTTGTCAACCATTCAACAAGACATGGAGGTTAAGATACCACAAGATTGGAAAGTCAAAAGCGTACAAATTGGCATGCACCTGTCCTTAACAAATCAGCAACACATGGGAAAGTCAACCATCACTGGACCACATTACCATTGGAAAGGCAAAAGAGCGCCTAATTGACCAAAAAGGCTGTCCCTAAAAGTTAAAGATTCTATTATCTCCCTGTCAAATCATATTGTGCAAGACATTTTAAAAAATAACCAGGACTCGACACGTGTTTCGCCGGTACAGAACCGGCTTCATCGGGAGTCAAACACAGATTGTAATTATTGTCGGTACCATGTGGCATCAAGGCTGATTAAATAGACATTTGAAGGAAGTGGGAGTGGACGATCACTACTTGATTGGTGGCAGTTGTAAGCTAACAATAACGTAGAAGAGCCTATGGTGGCCAGCAGGGTCCATCTGTCTAAAGTGCTATATGTGTCTAACAGCCAATGGAATCAATGATAATATAAATACACTTCAACAAACGGAAGAAGTATCTAAACCCTCATAGGCTGTAACGGACAAACAAATTGACACAGGGACGTTATAATCACCATAGGGAACCAATCACCAAAAGATATATATATTTGTGTATACAGCCAACGGCAAACAAGCCATCTCATACTCACTGCACAATAAATGAGATGTTAAAATGGCATGGATTAGACGCCGTGTGGTTAGAAGAGGCCATCTAGATAGCTTGTTGCCAGCACACATATCTATCTGTTGTGTAGATACTATGATACATGTAACGGTCAGTGATTGGTCTGGCTAAGCACCTGACCCTAGTCAGCCAATAGGAACAATGATCTATCCTGCGACCACAGAAAAATATGCTAATAGTGGAGGCAACCTAATATGTAAATAAATAGACGATGGTGCCACGATCACTAAGTAAGATGCATTTCAATATATTTAACCACCGAATAGTTACAGATATGCTGGGTATGCAGCTATGTGCCAAGCAATATGACACCGCCCAGAGATTGTATAGATGGACAGATAGAGCAATACAAACAGGCTCACACATGGCTGCAGAATAGTCACAGACATGCTAAAGCCACTAGATACCGAGTGGTATGATGCCACCCAGGGATTAAATAGATGGACATATAGAGCAATGTGGCCGCAAACACATAATGACACTTATTGACAAATAGACAATGCTAAGTGAAAGAAGTAATAACAGGCTGTCTAACTCATAAGAGGTCAATGATTGGACTGGCATAACACCTGACATTAAACACCAATGGGAGGAGATAACATAAAAGGCCCCAAGAGGCTGCATTGTTTAATGGAAAACCTAATATAAATGGATCTTAATACCATAGCCACATAATACGGCACATTAAAAACTTGTTAAAGGCGTATAGGCAATCAAAGTATAATAATCCATGTCAATTTAGTTGCCATCTACAGTAGAGAGACCCATAAATTAGGTAAATGAAATTTTTCCATGAAAAAATGATAGATAATAATTGACAAGGCTAATAGGGGGGGCATGCTGCTCAGGGCTTAAAAAATACTGGGTTCGCTGATCTATCATTGAGGCGAACTAGTGTAAATAGATACCAATACTTTTATGAGAAATCAAAAATAATCAAAAAAACCGCAATAGATATATATATAAACATACAGCTATGCGACAAAGGCTACATGTCAGAATAGACTGAGCTGAATAGCATCACCGCAGCATCATAAGGGTATGAATTTGGGCAAATCAGAGGCTGGTTATTGGATGAAAACACTCATTAAGTTATCAGCTCGAGACCAAAAAGTCACAAGAGCAGTAGACCCATATGGCCATAAAATAACCCTTGAAGTGCACCAAACTACATGGAGGCAAAAAAAAAAAAAAAAACACAGAGGGGAAAAAGGGAAAAATGGGAAACCGATGTGACATATTGGTCAAAAGAATATATATATATATGCCAACCTATTTAATTTCGATACTAGTAGCTACTGAATGTAATGGCAAGAAAAGATCGACCGAATTCAAATATACGGTGAAAAGGAAAAACCTTCATTTAGACCAAGAGGAGCAAGGGAACGCATCTGGTAGATCCACCAGCATTCCTTACGTCGTAACTTTAGATCGAAATCGCCCTTTCTGGGAGATACTGGTACTGATTCAAGCCCACAGAAACTTAGAACCTTAGCATTGCTCCCATGAAACTGAACCAAATGTCGAGAAATCGGAGTCTCCTGTAATCTCTTAGTGGAATGCACATGTTCCATGATACGTCTTTTAAATGGACGTAAGGTTTTTCCTACATATTTTTTACCACAAATACAGGAAGCAAGGTATACAATGCCTGCTGAATTACAGTTGAAAAAAGACTGGATTTCAAATTTCGATACATTCGCTGAATCAAAGAGAGTCTTGGATGATTTTAGAATATACGGGCATGCTACGCAGTGACCACACTTATAGGTGCCTCGCAAGTCCTTAGATAGCCATGTGCGGGGTTTATTGGAGGATGAAATGGTTAGATGACTATGAACCAACATATCTCTCAGATTACGGCTTCGCCTTGCAGTAATTGATGCCCTTTCAGTTAGGACATCTGTTAACTGAGAGTCAAGTGTCAAAAGGGGCCAATAGCGATCCATGATTTTCTTAACGTAATGCCAACCCGCATCAAAAGTTCCTATACATCTAATTAGTTTGGCATCAGGTTTAATGTGCTCCTCTAAAAGTTCATCTCTTGATAACGATAGGGCACGTTGAAATGCCCTTTTGAGACAGCGATTGGGGTAACCTTTTTCTTTAAAGTCATGTCTTAGGATCTGTGATCTTGCCACAAATTCCTCATTGGTCGAGCAGAGTCTGCGCAGCCGCAGGTATTGCCCAAAGGGGATACCCCTTTTGAGTGGTTCTGGATGAAAGCTATTCCAATGTAACAGATTATTGGACGCAGTTTTTTTACGATGTAAGGAAGTAGCAATTTCTCCAGTATTCGTCTTGGAAATTTTAACATCCAGAAAATTAATTTCTTTGCTCTGAATTTCAAAGGTAAATTTGAGATTAAGGGCATTATCATTCAGTTTAGCTACAAAGTCTCTAAATTCCATATCAGTACCTTTCCAGGTCAGGAATACATCATCGATATACCGAGACCAGCTGTCGATCTTAGATTTATACGGGCTCATAACGTCGCCAAAGACACATTCTTCCTCCCATATGCCCAAAAATAGGTTTGCATATGAGGGTGCACAGGAAGAACCCATAGCGGTTCCCTGATCTGGTGATAATATTGACCATCAAAGATGAAAAAATTATGTGTCAGAATAAATTCAAGTGCCGACATAACAAATTGTATGGTTGTATCCCTCATTGTCTCATCTTTTTCAAGTATTTTTTTGATATGTAGTAACCCCAGATCGTGTGGAATACAGGAATACAGCGATTCCACGTCCAGGCTACAGAGCAATATATCCTGATCGATATTTTTTGTTTTTAGAGTTTGTAACACCTGTTTGGTATCTCTGATGTAAGATGGTAAGGAGACGACATATTTTCGTAAGATTTTGTCGATAAATATACTCATGTTCTGGGTTACATTATCATTACCAGAGACAATGGGACGGCCAGGAGGTTGATGTGCATCCTTATGGATCTTTGGAATGCAATAGAAGGTCGCAATGGTAGGATTAGATGGAATCAGAAACTCTCGTTCTGTTTTAGAGATTACAGCATTGTCAAAGGCCAAATTGACCAACGATCGCAGTTGTGCTAGGTACCTAAAAGTAGGGTCACCGGTTAGTTTCTCATATGTAGATTCATCATTTAGCACAGTCATAACCATTTTTTTATAATTGATTATGTTCATCAAGACAATATTGCCCCCTTTATCAGATTGTTTTATCACCAGATCTTTATCTTTTTCAAGGTCACACAAAGCATTACGATCATCCAATGAAAGGTTATCGGCAAACGAAACTGAAATCTCATGTTTATCCAGTTTATCAATGTCAGAACAAACCAATTTACAAAATAGATCGACATTCCCAAAGTCCCTCAGATTGGGCGTAAATTTACTTTTTGGTTTTAACTCAGTCAAGCCTACTTTTGTGATGGTAGACTCATCCTCCAAGTCCATAAGGTCTTGTAATACCGATAAATCGGCATATTCCAGGCCCAATTTTTTGGCTCTCACTTCATCTTTGGTTCTAAAAAATTTATGTAGAGCCAATTTGCGACCGAACAGATGTACGTCCTTAGTCCATTCAAACTTATTAACAGATGGCCGTGGAACATATGATAGGCCTTTACTCAAAACATTGATATGATTGGAATTTAAGTGAAAATTAGATAGATTAATTATCCTTAATGCTTGTCCACCTGGCGTCTGTACATTGATAGACTGGAATTCATTGGTACATGTATTCTCATGTGGCAATATAGAGACCGGAGGAACAGCTGAATGGGATATAGCTGTGCTGTTTGAATTTTTTGTAGTCACAAAATCGCTAGATGTTAAATTCAAAGAGGATTTAGACATGGTAAGAATAGGGGAATTCATCCCGCAGTCAACAGAATCTGAGGAAAAGTAAGATGTATTGGGGATAGATGTATTGGGCACTGTGCATATATCTCAGTGCTGTGATTTAATATTCTCTATTTGTCAATATCAAGGTACAAGTTGTAATTTATGTCCATGGGGCATTTGCTTCAATTCATTATCAATACTGTGGTTTTCCATCTCCACTGAAGGCATATATTTGTTCCCCATAAAGTCCCAATCAAGCAATTCGCTTTGTATCTGTGACATATTTCTGCTCTCCCTGCAACATATTGTGCCTATGTCTATGTGTCTATATGTTTTTTAACTTTTACTGTCGGTCTATTTTCTGTGTATCTTATTATGACTAATAAAAGTTATGTTTTAAATCAGCACTCCCTCTCAGTGATCTGAGGGTTTATCCCTTATATCTTCTTTCGTTTTTTTAACTATTTAACTGTATTAGCTGTTTATGAGCCAAATCTAATACATAATAACCATGGATAGCGCCTCTACTTATAAGGAGAGAACTGCTCGGCTCTCGGCCAATGCCTCGATCCAGCCCTCTGCTTTATTCTAGATTTAGCAAAATGTTTTACTGAGAATACTCCAACATGTATAAATCAAAATAAGTGGAGATCATGAGTTTATAGGATGATGAATCCATTGTCTTCCCATATAATAATACATAGTTAAAGGAACAAAATAAATTAATGAATTACCTTCCAGTCTCCGTATCGGGAATCCGAATAAAACCAGACAGCAAGATGCTATCAGCAAAAGCATTAAGCACCTTGCCATCTCTGAAAAGGATTTTTCAAATCGCAATGTAATAGTAGTCTACTCTCCTCGCTCACCAAACTCTCAAAACTCGCTATGCTCTCCAAGCTCTCGTGCCCTGCTTATATAAGTGCTGAAGTGACATCACGGAGCAGTGACATTCTAGAATGTGACATCACATTAAACTTGCTTATTGAAAGTAACGATTCCCGCAGTGTTTCTAAAGGATTAATGTAATGAATCTATTAATGTATGAAATGATTTGGTAGAATTATAGATTAACCCTTTCAGTGTTGCACAGCTTTACATGAAAAGTGTGAAACGGTGCAACACTATAAGGGTTAGTCTCCCGGATAACCTCAGAGGGACAACAAGTCACAGGGGCAGCTGCTCTGACTAGACTCGGCTCTGGGGGCCCAGGAAACAGGTCCTGGGGCAAGCGGAGGGTGAGGTCATGTAGTCAGATGAGCCAAAGACGGCATCCAGAGGCAGAAATCGTGTAAGGTGGCGTTGTTACCGGAATCCACTTGGTTCACACGGGACGAGGCCGGACCGGACACGAGCAGGGATTGTCTGAACACGAGTCTCTTCAGGAAAGGCAAACTTTATTGTGACGTCACACAGAATGCTCACACAGGATTGAATCGCAAAGAGTGAGCCCCGAACTCACCCCGACCAGGGGTCTTATACCCCGAATACATAATTAGGTACATCCCAATTAACCCACCTCCCGGTGACACTATCCCACCCCACGTGGGTTAGTACTGAAGTGAAATCAAGCTGAAAGATGATTGCTACTATGAGCCAGGCAGCCATCTTGTTCAGAATATTGGTTCACCAGTAAATAGAATAGATAGAATAGATTTTTATTAGATGTGCAAAGCAAAGCTTACATAGAATTCCAAGAATGTGTGGTAGATTAGAAAGCTAGCAATAAAACCAGGCAGAATCCGGCTGGCTCTTGGCACGGAGAGACAGGAAGATGAATGAATGGGGCAAGGTCATTGAGACGTGCAGAGGAACAAAGAAATCATAGAGAACAGACCAGGCCCCAGGCTATCTCAAATAAACACAGCCTATAGGGAGGGCGGCGCTGCCCTGAGAAAGACAGCACAACAAATCACAGACTGTCAAACTAACATGAAGTGTATGAATTTATAGTTAAATGTGGAATTTCTTTGTACTAACGATGGGAGGTATTAACCCACGTGGGGTGGAATAAAGTGTCATTGGGAGGTGGGCTAATTGGGATGTACCTAATTACGTATTTTTGGGTATAAGATCCCTTGCACGGGTGAAAGGGGGGGCTCACTCTTTGCGATTCAATCCTGTGTGAGCACTTGTGTGACGACACAATAAAGTTTGCCTTTCCTGAAGAGACTCGTGTTCTGACAATCCTTACTTGTGCCCGGTCCGGCGCCGTCTTGAAAGTGAATCTGTTTTTGTCCGCTTACATTTTTGGGGGCTCGAGTGCCGGGATAGGGCCCTTTCCGGGCACACAGTAACGGGCTGCTGAACACAGTGCGGCTCTTGACTGCAGGTGCAAGAATCCCGCTGGTTGGGCGTTCGTTGAAGGTGAGCTGACATCTGCAGGCGCCAAGCAGGATTTCCTGTTCAGTGGACCTCGTCTCGTCCCAAACAGACCCCTGACCCGGGAACTGGGACACCACTGAGTCTGAGGAAACAGCGAGCAGCGCCGGCGATAGGTAACGTGTCTTCTATGTTGTGTATGTCTAAAGGAGATACCGGTATCTAAGGGAAACGTACGACTGAGATAGACGGATAAGGGGATGCGATGGCCACCATCCCATTGGCATATCTAGCCCGCCGCTGATAGCACGGACATTGCTAAGGAGCCAGAGTGGCTAGCGGGTGTCTGGATTCGGGTGAATTGAATGCCAATCAAAGGGTAGTTCTGTAAGAGAGGGAGAAGGTAGCCACGTGGAGTTGCATAAGTCAGATTAGTCAGTGTTTGTAAACAGAGCTCGCCACGTGGGTAAAAAGGAAAGGAGGAGGGATTTTCTGTGACTGGGCTGAGAGCCTGAGTCGGTGCTAGTGTGCACGTCGTGTAGTGAAGAGGGCTCATATTGGAGCCAGCGGTAGCTGCAGAGATAGTGGTGCCGGGTGGGTGAGATTACTCATAGGCAATTTGGAATTGCAGACGGGAGTATAGATATAGAACGGGGTGCACATAGTCACACGCAGTCAAGAGTTAGAGTTCAAATTACGGGGTATAAGGAGCCACAGAGGAGGGACTGAGTACCCTCGGCTAGTAGAAAGAGTTGAAGTGTCTATGTTCTGTTATGTGTTGAAAGTATCTGATACGGTATGTGTTGTGAATGAATTGACTCGAGTGCTGTGAGTGGACGTGCGCCTACTCGCTCCGCGAGGAAGCAAATACGAGTTTTGACTCCGAACGTACGTTTCCGGCTCAGGCGACTGCAGACGGCTACTGAAGGGGGAAGCGCCTCAGACACGGATGAATTGTTGGCTGAAGTATCAGACTGTAGATTTTAACTGTTGTTGAAATAATATATCTGTATTGCAAAGGGTACTGTTTTCAGGAGTAATAATGGGTAACGGGTCATCTAAGCCCAAGAAGGTGAAGGAGGGTGAGACGCCCCTAGAATATATGGTGCGGAATTTCGAAGCATTATATAAAACGCATGATTATGGTGTAGAATTGACAAAAGAGAAGTTAAAAGTAATGTGTACAGTTGTGTGGCCGTTATTAGTCCCAGGATGGCCAGAGCAGGGGTCAATGGACCCGGAGTTGGTACAGAAGGTACATTCCCAAGTCACAGAGCAGTACGGACATCCTGAACAGTACCCGTATATAGATATATGGAGATATTGTATTAAAAACAAGAGTCATTTTATAATGATAGCGGGGAAAAATAAGAAGCAGGACCCCCAAAATAATGGAGAGAGAGAGAGACCGGTGTTAGTAGAACAACCGGAAGAGAGTGATGTTTTGCCCCCGTCCTACCCATCATGTTATGGGGCAGTCAGAGAAGCTTTGAGTGCCGCGGTTGCGCGGGCGGAGAGGGGGGAGCGGGCAGCTGCTGTGTCTCGGTCAGCTCCCTCAGCTCCATCTCGTGGGATGGCGGAAGAAGAGCAGGGTGCAGCGGGTGGAGGGGACAGAGAGGCTCCACCAGAGAAGATTGAGATGCCCGATGGGAGCATATATAAATTAGTGCCCCACGGGAATGGTGATGATGAAAAGGAGGATGAGAACCAGGGAGTTACCACACGCGCAGCGAAAAATATATATAAACACCGGGAGCCGTACCAACACAATCCCTACAAGAGTGCTATGCAGATGCCTTTGCGGGAAGTGCCAGGGCCCCCTTTAGCGGATGGGAATCCAGGGCCAATGCAATACACATACGTCCCATTCACGACAACAGATCTTTTTAACTGGAAAACACACACACCACTGTATTCCACAAATCCCGCAGCAGTGGCCAGTATGATAGAGTCAGTTATGCTCACACATAACCCCACATGGGCAGATTGTCAGCAATTAATGTTGACAATGTTTACCACAGAGGAGAGAGCTCGAATAAATAGTAGCGCGCAAAAGATTTTACTCGCCCAAGCCGTAGCAGATGCTAAGCCTCATCCAGAAGCATGGGCAGAGGAACACTACCCCAAAACAGATCCTAAATGGCCGTATAATACAGTTGAAGGAGTTGCCCATCTGCAGACATACAGAACAGCAGTAATAATGGGTGTTAAAGCGGGAGGGAAGAAGCCCACAAACATGGGAAAAATAGCAGATGTGATACAAGAGGTTAAAGAATCCCCAAGTGCGCTTCTAGAGAGATTGCTGGATGCGTACAGGATGTATAGTCCTATTGACCCAGAGGCGGTGGAGAATCAGAGGTTAATTAACTCTTCGTTTGTGGGTCAGTCACAGAGGGATATACGGAACAAAATACAGAGAATAGATGGGTTTTTGGGGAAAGGTATTAGTGAATTAGTTGAGATCGCTAATAAGGTGTATCATAACCGGGATCTAGAGGAGATAAAGAAACAGAAGGGACATACCGGGGTGGTCGGATACATGGGGAATGGTGGAGGACGAGGTGCCCAGACAGAGGGAGGGCAAGGGGTAGGGGAGCTAGAGGAAGAGGAAGGGGAGACCCTAGGGAACCCCTAGGACCCAATCAGTGCGCGTGGTGCCGGGGTGAAGGTCACTGGAAAAACGACTGTCCTGCATTTTTGGCTAAATTTGGGGGACAGGGTGAAGTTGGGGAGGCGGGAGGTCAAGCCCCTAATGGCCAGGTAACAGACGGAAGGTATGAAAGGAGTGAGGGGAATGGAGCGGGGTTTGTGGGACTGGCGGGGACATCATTTGAAGGGCAGGATGCATATTGACGGGGACCTGGGCCCATCCCGCTCGGTAGCCATGAGCCCACGGTCACAATGAGAGTGGGAAATAAAGATGAAGTTTTTATGGTTGATACCGGTGCCGAATATTCTGTTGTAACAAAGTAAATTGCACCTCCAATGGGAAATGAGGTTGATATTATGGGAGCAATGGGAGTGTCTGCTAAATATCCTTTTCTTGCTTCTAGAAAATGTAGTGTGGGTGGGCATAATGTTGAACATGAATTTTTGTATATGCCCGAATGTCCCATCCAGCTCCTGGGGCGGGATATCCTTTGCAAATTGCAAGCCCAAATTACGTTCCTTCCCGGGGGTCACGCTCAATTAGACCTGCCCGAGAGTGGCGGCTCTGTTCGGCAGCATAACCCAGCCAGCCCGCACAACCCCCAATCTGTGAAAATTGCAGTAGTTATGCCAAGGGAGGAAGAATGGCGCACGGCACCTACTCTGCCTGCCGCGCCGGATCCGCACGCACTACTCCTTGAAATTCCTGGGGTATGGGCGGAAGAAAACCCGCCAGGACTTGCCATAAACATACCCCCGGTATATGTGGAATTAAAGCCCGGCGCAACACCGGTGGCTCTAAGACAATATCATATCCCACAGAAAGCCAAGCAGAACATACAAATACATTTACAGAAACTTAAAGATCACGGTATATTAAAATTCTGTGTGTCACCATGGAACACACCCCTATTGCCAGTACTGAAAGAGGGCACACAGGAGTACCGCCCTGTCCAAGATTTACGAGCTGTCAACGAGGCCACAGTAACACTACACCCTGTGGTTCCTAATCCATACAATTTGCTGGCATTAATTCCCGGAGATACAAAATATTACACAGTGCTTGACTTAAAAGACGCTTTCTTTTGCATCCGCCTGGCTCCAGCAAGCCAGCCCCTTTTTGCATTTCAGTGGGAAGAGTCTACCATGGGGGCGTGCCATCAAAGGACGTGGACGCGCCTCCCTCAAGGTTTCAAAAATTCGCCCACGATTTTCGGGTGCGCGCTTAGCCAAGATCTCCTCGCCTTCAACGCTCAGCCAGACAAAGTAGTGCTACTCCAATATGTTGATGATTTATTACTGGCCTCCCCAACAGAAAAAGACTGTTTATCCGCCACAAAAGCCCTGCTATATCTGCTAAGCCAAGCAGGTTACAGAGTTTCTAAAAAGAAAGCACAAATATGCAAACAAAGTGTAAAATACCTGGGTTTCCAGTTAACAGGTACCAAACGTGCACTGGGGGCAGAAAGAAAAGAAGCAGTGTGCCGCATACCCCAACCAAAGACCAGAAGACAAGTCCGTGAGTTTCTGGGAGCTGCAGGCTTCTGCCGCCTGTGGATCCCCAACTTCGCAGATATTGCCAAGCCGCTTCATCAGGCCACGAAAGGGGGGGAACAAGACCCCTTCCATTGGGAAGAAGAGCAAACAGCAGCGTTCCAGAAATTAAAGACTCTGCTGATGGAAGCTCCTGCACTGGGCCTGCCAGATCACAGCAAGCCCTTCCAGCTGTTCGTGCATGAACATAATCAAACAGCAACAGGAGTATTGGTCCAGACCTTTGGCTCATGGCTGAGGCCTGTGGCCTACCTCTCCAAGCAACTCGACCCTGTGGCCTGCGGCCTACCCCCATGCCTGAAAGCAGTGGCCGCCACCGCAATGCTGATAGCAGAAGCAGACAAGCTGACCCTTGGACAAGTTCTTCATGTCAAGGTGCCTCACGCTGTCAAGGCTCTGCTGGATGTGAAGGAGGTTACTGGTTCAGCAACAGCCGGATGACGAAGTACCAAGCCATGATGTGTGAAAATCCACGGGTTCATTTGGACCTCATCGCTACCTAAACCCTGCTACTTTACTGCCTGACTGTGAAGAGGATCCAGATCATGAATGCCTCCAAGTTATGGAAGAAGTGTTCAGTAGCAGGCCAGATTTGAAAGACGTACCCCTAGACAAATACGATCTACAGCTATTCACTGATGGTAGCAGCTACATGGATGATGGGAAGAAAGTCTCCGGCTATGCAGTAGTCTCAACAGAAGAAGTCATCGAAGCAAAGCCACTGCCAGGCCATACATCTGCACAATTGGCTGAAATAACAGCTTTAACCAGAGCCCTTGAAATCTCTGAAGGCAAAAGAGTAAATATCTACACAGATTCCAAGTACGCCTTTATGACAGTCCATGCACATGGTGCACTCTACAAAGAGAGAGGCCTACTCACGTCTTCAGGACAACAAATCAAATATGCAGCTGAAATCGCGGCCCTACTGGAAGCAGTATGGAAACCAAGTGCTGTCAGCATCATGCACTGCCGTGGCCACCAAAAAGGCCATGATGAAATTCCAAAAGGTAACAGACGCGCGGACCAGGCCGCAAAAACCGCTGCAAGACCGCCACCACCGGCAGAAGATCAAGCTAAAGTACTGATCTGCAAGCAAGAACCTCAACCCTCTATGCCAAATTACGAGTTCTACATGAATTTGAGAAAGTTTGAACCCCACGGCGAGTTCATTGAAATAATACTGCACAAATGGCAAGATGATTATGAACTGTTAGAACTCAATCACGATTATATCCAATGGCTTTTCCCAACTCGGACACAAGGCCGAAATTTCAACTCTACTCCTCTGAATTCGCAAGAAACACGCCTAATGGTTAACACCTCAGAAGTTCAGCAAAGACTGCGCAGAGCCTACAAAATGATGCTGAAATTCTTCGGCGTAAAAATAGTGGGGGAGGAGGAAGACAAAGAAACAACTGAAGTTGAACGAGCAGAAAATTTCGCGTCACGTTTTGAAAATTTGACAACCAATCCTCACAATAATCTATGAATCACACGAATACTGCACAGTCTGGGAGAATTGGGAGCAGAAGAATATCAAGTCCCACTGGTGAGGTTCTTCCTCAAGGAGATCCTTATCAAGAACAGACTGCCGAGAATGAAGAAAAGTGCAATGAACTTTTTCATACCAGCAGTAAGAGATTCACAAGACAGACAAGATTTGTTATTTTTTGCATGGCGATACTATTTCCCAAAAGAAGAATTCATCTGGGGAAATCATGGAGAATTGGCACGATACAAACCAAAACCAGTGGTAGCTGCACTTTTACCGGCGCCACTGAGCGAATGGACACCTGTGTACTCAGAGAAAGAAAAGAAGTGGCTGACAGAAGAACCCGGAGGGTATGGAGAAGATGGATGGTTCCAGATGGAGAATGGACGAATAGTTCAACCAGCAACACTGGCTCCTGAAATCGTAAGAGCACTTCACGCAAGTACCCATGGAGGGAGAGAAATGATGGAGCAACAGTTGGAGCCACATTTCTACGTACCAGGATTGTCAGCAATCTGCAAAGCAACAGCTCAGCAGTGTGTAACATGTGCCAAAAACAACCCGAGAACAGGCCCATCTCAACCCCCAGGGAAACAGCCAATCGGGCTATCCCCAATGGCATCATTACAAATAGACTTTACAGTGCTGCCACCCTGCAAAGGATACAAATATTTACTAGTGATGGTGTGCACTTTGACAGGATGGGTGGAAGCCTTCCCAACGAGAACAGAAAAGACTACAGAAGTGGTAAAGAGCCTGATGAAAAAAATAATACCACGTTACGGACTTCCACTTGAAATAGGGTCGGACAATGGCCCTGCATTTATCCAGAACTGTTTGCAACAACTTGCCCGGCTACTGGGCATCACCTGGAAGCTACATACCGCCTACAGGCCCCAAAGTTCGGGAAAAGTTGAAAGAATGAACCGTACCCTAAAGACTTTGATGTCCAAACTGTGCCAAGAGACGTCATTGAGCTGGTTGGACTTGCTGCCGATAGTCCTTTTGCACATTAGGTGCAGACCAACCCCCCAATTGAAGCTAAGTCCGTACGAACCTATGTTTGGACGGCCAACCCCTCTGATTAATGGACTAAGGGGGGACCTTCGGGCATTGGGAGAAGCTAAACTAAATGATCAGGTAGTAATGCTGGGTAAATCAATGCAGAAATTAAATACTTGGGTGGGGGATAATATACCGCATTTTCTGTATCCTTCACTGCATAAGTATTGTCCGGGTGACTCAGTATGGGTAAAAGAGTGGAAAAATTATCCACTAGGTCCAAAGTGGAGAGGTCCTTATCTTGTCCTGTTATCAACCCCTACAGCAGTAAAGGTTGCCGAGGTGG
The DNA here is from genome assembly GCA_009667805.1 of Leptobrachium leishanense. NCBI lineage: Eukaryota > Metazoa > Chordata > Amphibia > Anura > Megophryidae > Leptobrachium > Leptobrachium leishanense. The sequence continues at coordinate 12,614 of RXON01002098.1, read as the reverse complement.
TCCCGTGGATACATCACTCCAGAGTAAAAGCAGCTGCAGCCAGTCCTGAACCAGCATGGAAGGTCGTTACCAACGAGACCAACCCGCTGAGGCTGAAGCTGACAAAGACCACAGCCATGAGCACCTAAATGATCCTAACCCAGATAATACAGAGGATCAACAAGTGGGTGTTTTGATGGGCACAGGTCCTGACCACCCGCCAACGGGGGATACCCACAGGGTGCTTTTTAGGGGCCCGGCCCCCACCCTTGATCATCCAGAAATGTTCTTTACTTTTGAAATTCCGGTGGGGAGGGATTGGGTTTTTGTGACTGTGAAAAGAATTGCCCAAGGAATTCTGACATTTGGGGCATTTGTGGTGCTGATTTTATATCTTGCTAATCTGATTTATGGACTCTCACGTGGAGCATGCCCCAATTGTACAAGCACCGCGGGGAAAGTGGATATTTCCCATATCTGGAATGGTACGCACCCAGTGATGGAGAACCGTACCATGTGGAGACAAAAACGAGAAGTATCATCCGAGATATTGCCAAGAGGACATTTACTTGTGCAATTTAAATATGACTATGCTAAGAAATCTGGGCAGAAAGCATGTTGGGTGTGCAGCAGAATGCACCCAGAAACAATTCATATCCCATTTGCTTCTGTTCCTATGAACCTGAGTATGTTTGCATCAGGGAATATCACAATACACTCTTTTCGGCCACCCAGAGAACAACCAGAAATGTACGAGGCCGGATACCCCATAATAGGGTACATATACCCCCCAGAGTGGTGTTTCCAAATAGGACCAGATAGGGACACACATAAAAAGGAAGGGTGTTATTCAAGCAAATTCAATTGGACATCATACATATACACAATTGACACAAAGGAACAATCAAATTTTCTATATATACAGTGCAGAAAACTCACGAGTGAGCAAGAAGAAGTGATTGCAAGTGAGTCCGGAGGGACTCAGAGTGTGCTGGAGACAACGAGACGAATGAGGCGAATGATGTTGGAATTAGCAAAGGAAACACTACACCTATCACCATTCATGTTAGAAGAGGGATATCAGGTGTGTTGTGGGAGAGTGTGTTACACATGGGTTCCACCAACAATAACGGGAATGTGTTATTTGGCTAAACTGGTCCCAATCCAGAGACTAAGGGGAGAAGACACAAACACAGACACAGAACTACACCCTAGGTACCCACTGGTGTTTGAGAGACCAAAGAGAGAATTGTTTGCGAAGATGGATCGAATATGGACATGGTTGCCAGCATGGACTGGATGGGGAGGAGAGATGGTGAGGAGATTGAATAGCTATGTCAATCTGATGGATGAGATTCTGAATAGAACTAGTATGGATATCCAGCTGCTGAATCTGGAAATGCATGAGTTACGAAAGGTGCAGATGATACATGATATGGCGCTTGAGCAGATCAGTGCGGCCTTGAATGGATTGTGTGAAATGACAATGCACTATGAATGTTGCACCTTCATCAGAAACACTACACATGAAGTCCCAGATTATTACCAGGTAATTCAAGATCACCAAGAGAAGGTAGCACAGTTGCAGGGCGCAGCCAGGAGGATTGCTGCCGAAGGCTGGAATCCGCTCCGTGGGTTTGGAGCAATGGGAGAATGGTTTGGTTCCATCTTGAGATTTATCTCACAGATTGGATCCATGATACTCATGATAGTGGTGATCTTGATCATAGGGATACTGATATACCGCATAGGGCTATGCCTATGGCCACTGCGCAAGACAGCACTGACACCCACACAAACACAGAAGATACCATTGATAATTCCACAGGGTATGTTCCCAGTGAAAGAAACCCCCCCCCCAGTATGAGGAGTTTCATAATAGTGGAGTGTAATGGCTACAAGTGCCAGGAAAAGATCCTGACACTTGAGCCAAGGGGGGAATGAAGTGAAATCAAGCTGAAAGATGATTGCTACTATGAGCCAGGCAGCCATCTTGTTCAGAATATTGGTTCACCAGTAAATAGAATAGATTTTTATTAGATGTGCAAAGCAAAGCTTACATAGAATTCCAAGAATGTGTGGTAGATTAGAAAGCTAGCAATAAAACCAGGCAGAATCCGGCCGGCTCTTGGCACAGAGAGACAGGAAGATGAATGAATGGGGCAAGGTCATTGAGACGTGCAGAGGAACAAAGAAATCATAGAGAACAGACCAGGCCCCAGGCTATCTCAAATAAACACAGCCTATAGGGAGGGCGGCGCTGCCCTGAGAAAGACAGCACAACAAATCACAGACTGTCAAACTAACATGAAGTGTATCAATTTATAGTTAAATGTGGAATTTCTTTGTACTAACGATGGGAGGTATTAACCCACGTGGGGTGGAATAAAGTGTCATTGGGAGGTGGGCTAATTTGGATGTACCTAATTACGTATTTTTGGGTATAAGATCCCTTGCACGGTTGAAAGGGGGGGCTCACTCTTTGCGATTCAATCCTGTGTGAGCACTTGTGTGACGACACAATAAAGTTTGCCTTTCCTGAAGAGACTCATGTTCTGACAATCCTTACTTGTGCCCGGTCCAGCGCCGTCTTGAAAGTGAATCTGTTTTTGTCCGCTTACATTTTCTCCCTTGGTCAATTACAAAGACATTCCATACATTGGCCGTAAATTGCCAAACTTCATTCTAGTTTGACAGAAAGTGATTTGCTGCTACGCTCAATCCGGCCTGTGCCCACCTCCCTAGAGCCTGTTTATTTGTTGTAGATAAGACCTGGTCTGTTTTCTACGCTCTTCTTTGTCTCGCTGCAGGCCTTTGTAACCTTGGTGTATCCATTTCTCATCCTGTCCCTGCGTGCCAGGAACAGTCCGTATCTTTCTCAATTTTAATTGCTTTTCTGCTAATCAAACACATTCCTAAATTTCTATGTATGCTTCATTCTAGTTTCAGCTAAAATCTACCTAGATATTTTCAAGTGAACCAATATTCTGAACAAGATGGCCGCCTGGCTCATAATGGCGACCATCTTCTAGCCTGATTTTCCTTCATTGTCACAAGGTTCCGTGGCCATTCCGCTGGAGCGGGAGGATCCATATGAACAGTATAGTTATATATTTATATGAAAACCAGGGAGGGAGACATCTCCGTATCCTGTGAACTGGGTGCTGAAAATGGATCATCAGGTACGGCCCAGCAAAAAGAGCGATGCCTTCACTAAGGGGCTCGCTGAGCCTGCGACGGGGCATCAGTGTAGATGTAAAGCAGAAATTAGAGTAGAGAGACCGCAGTTGGATCTCAAAAAGTAAGGAAGTCAACTGTGTATTTATCACCTTAGGTAACTGGCACTGTATCTTCAAATGGTGCAGCGGGGGTAACCCAAATACAAATGAGTTGATTAAGAAGAGACAGTGTGTAGCTGAGGTTGCAAGACCTGCATAAGTTTAGACGTAATTTTTACTATTTAGATTAAAATTGTGTTAGAAGAGAATAATAGACAGAAATGCACACAAATGAAAAAAGTGAGTTGAAAATAAAGTGAATTTGGATACTCAATAGGTGTGTGCCCTGTTGAAGAGACTGTCCCTTGGGATCCTTTATGTGGTGTAGTTGTGCTGTCTGCCAATGGGGGGAAGTGGGTGTTTCGTTTGGCGGTTGGCTGTTGACAGTTGGTCATCCATTTTGTCTGCCAGTTGAGGCTGACTAGAGACGCTGCCAGTTGCAGTTATAGGGAACCTGTATGCTTAGTTGTTAATAAACCTATTAATGGAAACCCAAGACGTCTCGTATTATCCAGAACACTACAGTGGCGACGAGGCTGTTGGATCTGCATGATGGCGCTGATTGGCACTCTGCATGATTTTAATCCAGACACTGACTCTTGGATCTCTTGGGTGGAAAGGTTTGAACAGTATCTCCCTGTTAATGGCATTTTGGAGACAAAACAGGTAGCCGTGTTACTCACAGCGATCGGAGCGAAGGTGTACGACACACTCAGAGATCTCTTGTATCCAGAGAAACCTGCAAGCAAGCCATTAGCTGTGTTAGTTGCTTTACTGCGGGCCCACTATCAGCCACAGACAATTTTAAATCGCTGAAACTGGAAGTTTTATAAAAGACATCAGGAACATGGAAAAAGCTGTAGTACCTGTCAGTTTGGGGAGCATTTAGTCACAGCCCTCAGAGACCAGTTTGTGATGGGGTTACAGTGTGAAGCTATGATTAAGAGACTTCTTACAGAGAAAGAGCTGACCTTACACAAAGCTATTGATATCGCTAGCATCATGGAACAAATCACCAAAGAAGCTGATGTTTTGCGTAGGAAGAAAAAGACTGAGAAAGAGGCAGAAATATTCCATACAGATACAAGGGAGCGGTACAAGCAGAATAAACAGTACAATTCCTTACGTCAAAGGACGGTGCATGGAGAGCCCCAAAATGGATGTTATCGATGTGGGATGACTTCAAATGAATCTAACTCATGTCGTTTCTGCAATGCCATTTGTCACTCTTGTGGAAATAAAGGGCATATTATTATTATTATTATTATCATTATTTATTAAGCGCCAACACATTCCACAGCGCTGTACAAGGTGTAATGGGTAAAGTCAGGACAATTCTAGAATACATACAGTAGACAGGTAAGTTTTCCTGCCAGCAGATACAGGAGGATATGAGGACCCTATGCCCGTGGGAATTTACAATCTAGATGGGTGAGGGGATTAGAAACAGGAGGGGGGACTGCAGTGATGAGTTTATGCAGGGAGAGGTGAGGACTGTTTTTGGGCTGGTCGGATGTCTTGTTACGGAGTCGGGTGGTAGGCTTCCCTAAATAGAAGGGTCTTTAGGGAGCGTTTAAATGAATCCAGATTTGGGCATAGTCTGATATTGGGATTTGCGAGGAAGCGCGTTCCATAGGGTCGGCGCTGCACGAGTAGGGGACGGGCTGGGGTGTATTTGGTGATTAGTGAGGACAGGTAGTGGGGGGCGGCGTTAGTGAGGGTTTTGTACGTCAGGGTGAGTAGTTTGAATTTGATTCTGCTGTGGATGGGGAGCCAGTGCAGGCATATTGAAAGAGTCTGTAAGAAAGGGACGGTGCATGAAGGGAAGCCGCATAAATTGAGAAGAGAGCATATCAAATCCAGCTCCAAGGCTCCTCTGATGACTCAGACGGCCACATTCCCATTCAAACAGTAAAACTTTGTAAGATGGATTCAGCTTATTCAGCCATTTCTGTTCCAGTGAAGATTGAAGGGAAATATTTGATCATGGACCTGGACACGGGAGCGGCTGTTTCTGTGATTACTGAGCAAGACTGGCGGAGATTAAAAGTAAATGTTCCAGTGATAAAGACAGCTGTTCGTCTACAGACTTATTCAAAGGAAGTATTAACCCCTCTGGGCAGTGTACATGTGAGAGTGCAGTTAGATGGACGCTCGGAAAAGCTGACGTTATATATTCTGAAGTCTGGGGGTCCTCCACTATTTGGAAGAGAATGGATTCATAAATTGGGAATGCCATACATAAAGTATAATGCTTGCCACGCCTTACAGTTATTACCTGCGGTTTCAGCTTGGATACAGGACTTGCAGAGGAAGTTTGCACCGTTTTTTGATGATACTTTGGAAACTGTTAAGGGATGGCAAATGTCCCTAAATATGAGGGAAAATGCGGTTCAAAAATTGTTTAAGGCACGGACTGTACCTTTGGCACTTAAAGCTGGTGTTGAAGCGGAATTGATGTGTCTAGAGAACCTTGGGAACATTTCCAGAGTGTGCTGCAATGAATGGGCCTCCCCGATTGTGCCTGTGCGTAAAAAGAATGAAGACATTCGGATATGTGGGGATTTCCGTATGGCTGTTAATTCTCAACTTGCTGTAGATAAATATCCACTTCCAAAGATTGAGGACACTTTTGCGACTTTGGGTAGGGGACAGCAGTTCACCAAGCTGGATCTCAAACATGCATACCTGCAGTTTCCAGTGCATCCAGAATCCAGGCCTTTCCTCACAATCAATAATCATAAGGGGCTGTTCCAGTATAACAGAATGGTATTTGGGATAGCACCAGCACCAGCAATTTGGCAGCGTACAATGGATGAATTGCTTGCTGGAGTGCCAGGGACACAATGTCTGCTGGATGATATGCTGATCACTGGCCGAATGGAGAGGGAGCTCCGGCAGAATGTACAAGACGTGCTCCAAATACTAATGGATAATGGGCTCAAAGTTAATATAAACAAATGTGAGCTCGTGAAAGATGACCTGGAAGTTTGTGGTCGCATTATAGATAAAATGCACCACTGATTTCACACCACTGATGAGAAAGTGAAAGCATTGGTAGAGGCGCCCATACAAAGGAATGTAACGCAGCTGCGCTCATATTTAGGGCTGTTGAACTATTACAATACATTTTTGCCCAATTTAGCCCATACTTTGTTTCCACTGCATAGGCTTTTGGAAAAACAACAGAAATGGACAGAGCCCTGCTCGGCTGCTTTTAAAGCTTCAAAGGAACTATTATGCAGCTCCAGAGTCTTGGTTTACTATGATTTGTCTAAACCACTGAGTATCGCCTGTGATGCTTCTCCTTATGGGCTGGGGGCTGTGCGGTCCCATTCCATGCCTGATGGTATGGCTGTTCTTTTACGCTGGCGACCGATCATAAGCCGCTATTGGCAATATTCAATCCTACAAAGACTATTTCTCAGACCACCGCGGCTCGTCTCCATAGGTATGCCTTACTGCTGGGGGCTTATCAGTATGAAATCCGATACAGGTCCCATGATAAACATACAAATGCAGATGCGTTTTCATGCCTTCCGCTTCCACTCTCCACCAATTATGTTCAGGATTCATCACCTTCCATTTACTTTAGCAAAACACTGACTGCTGTTGAAATAGCCCAAGAGACCAGTAAGGATGCTGATCTTCAAGAAGTTTTGTCTTATGTACAATAAGGTTGGTCATTTCAAATCTCTCCACGTCTCCGACCTTTTCACTCCAGAAATATTGAGCTGTCAGTCAGAGAGGGATGCTTGCTATGGGGAGAGCGGGTAATTGTTCCTCCAGCCTTGCAGAAACCCACGTTACAAATTTTGCATGAAGGGCATCCAGGAATAGTCCGGATGAAACAAAAAGCCAGGGGTCATGTATGGTGGCCAACTTTGGATGAGGATATAGGCAACTACGTTGCAGCCTGTTCAGGATGTGCCCAGGCTCAGAGATGCTATCCTAGAGGTGCAGTTTAGCCCTGGCTTTGACCTCTTAACCCATGGGAGAGAATTCATATTGACTTTGCAGGACCAGTGAATGGACAGATGTTCTTAGTGGTGGTGGATGCACATTCCAAATGGCCTGAAGTGATATTACTGCCTCAGACTACAAGTGATGCCACATTGATGCCCTGAAGAGGCTGTTTGCGACATTCGGATTGCCTAAGATACTAGTATCTGATAATGGACCACAGTTATTAGCTCAGAAATTTCAAAGTGTCATTAAGAATCATGGTATTCAACATCTCCATACAGCTCCGTATCATCCGGCTACCAATGGTCTAGCTGAAAGATTTGTCCAGACTCTGAAAGGATTTTTAAGGAGTACTGTGACAGATCGCAAAAGTTTACCTCAACAACACCAACAATTCTTGTTGCAGTACAGGAACACAACTCATCCAACCACCGGTCAGCTACCAGCAGTTCTGATGTTTGGCAGACCACTCAGGACAAAGTTAGACTTATTGCAACCGGACAAGAAGGGTCAAACGGACATCTCACAGGAACAACGTCATGAACAGAAACAGCAGGAAAAGATGAAGCATGGAAAGAGTTCACACACATACAATTTTGGGGGATCCAGTCTGGACACGGATGTATAGAGGGCCAAACCGTTGGTCTCCGGCAGTTCTTTCAAAGGTTTTGGGATTCCTCACCTATGAGGTTAGCACGTCCAATGGTCTGCACACTAAAAGACATTCAGCCCAGTTACAGCCCAGATCTGTTTTTGACAAACAACTGAATGACCAGGCTGAAGAGTCGACAGACACGGATATATGGATGGGGGTCTGGCATGATAATGGAGATGTATTTTCACAAGAAGAAGAGGATTGTGCCCTTTCGAGGGAAGAAATAGATGGTGATCATCTCAGTGAAGCAGATTCCACTTTACATGATCTAGCTGGAAATGTCAGTTTAGCTCGGAATCAAAGAGTACGGCATCCTCCAGAACTCTGGCAAGCTCCAGACCCTTTGAGGGATTTCCATCGGAGGAGTAAATGCTTGCAGAACCACAGATACTATGTGAACCGAAAGCACAGATTACAGAATGGAGGTCAGGAAGGTCTGGAAGATACATAGACTTGTACTGGACATTTTGCTTTGTTTTGTTTTGTGTGGTTTTTTTTGTTTGTTTGTTTTTTTCTTTTAAGAAAAGGGAGGAGGTGTGGTGTAGTTGTGCTGGCTGCCAATGGGGGGAAGTGGGTGTTTCTTTTGGCGGTAGGCTGTTGACAGTTGATCATCCATTTTGTCTGCCAGTTGAAGCTGACTAGAGACGCAGTCAGTTGCAGTTATAGGGAACCTGTATGCTTAGTTGATAATAAACCTATTAATGAAAATCCAAGACGTCTCGTATTATCCAGAACACTACACTTTATATGGTCTCAGTAGGGGTTATCGCTACAGCATGGGTATGGGCAAACAGGAGTGCACACACTGTTCTGTGAGAGGAGCAAGCTTGTGTAAGGGGAGAGTGGGTATGCAATGAGTGGGTCACCCCCTAATGTTGCTGGCCCTTAGAATCCTTAAGCAGCCCTCAAAGAAACCCTTTAGCAGGTAGACAGACCAACATACAAATCCCTACAGAATAAGCACCAGTGTTGCTATCCTGCAGTGATAGCCAACAACTGTTTGCTCTTATTCTAGGTGTACAGGGTCTGAGATCAAAAAGTTAAAAGAAAAGTCCTGCCGGTTAGCTCTACATGTTTCGCACTGTCAGCGTCATCAGAAGCTTAGTGGCAGCGCACTGGTAGCAGAGAAATAAAGACTGGTCAGACCCGGATAGGAGTGATGGATATATATAACCAGATCCAATCATGATTAATTTGCTGCAGTTGATGAGCAGGAATGGGACTGCTGGGCTTGGATCTGCCCTACGAGGGAGTGAATAATTATTTAATGTAGAGACTTGCTATATGTTGCAAGTGGAGAAGAACTGTCCGTATAATGTGAGTAGCGCTCCCGTTGTCCTGAAGTATGTATGTTGTAAGTGAAGCAGGTCCGGCTATTGCGGGATAATATCAGTCGGCAAATCCAAGTGGACCACAAATAATAATAATACATAGGAATGCGGATCTGGACCCCCGAGGAGTATAGCCAGCGGTACTGCAAGCCCGCCTGTTGTAGAGCTGTATTGAGGGGCCGGAGAGCCCTCCAGAGATGTAAATGAGTAGAGACAGCCTTATATAATTCAATCGCTGCTCCATCAAACTGGATAGCCGTCTTACCCCTGTCTTAAGCCACGATGAATTCTTTAATACGGAAGTGGAGGATACAGTGGATGACATTGCGTGAGGGACCCCCAAGGGGGACCCTTAAGCCTCACATCTCGGTGCAAGAGTTCCATCTCCACTACAGCATCTGGCGCAGCATTCAGCAGCATGTTAACCCCTTAAGGACCCGGGACGTACCATGTACGTCATTGCAGCGGGTCTCTCTTAGACCCGCTGACGTACATGTACGTCCTGCCGTTTTTGAGCTGCTGGAAGCGATCGGATCGCTTCCAGCAGCTCAAACGCCATTGCAGGATGCCTGGGAGTCCAGGCATCCGTGCAATGGCCGTTAGAAGTGCCGGGGCACCATGTGATCGCTCTCCCGGGAGCGATCTACATCCGGTTGCACCGGAGAGGTGCCCGGCACTTCTACAGAGCGCTGGAGCGATCGGATCGCTTCCAGCTGCTCTGAGCATATTACAAGGATGCCTCGACATCGAGGCATCCTTGTAATATACTTACCTGCCGCCGGTCCGTCCGTGATCGCTCCCCCCGAGCGATCACTTCCGGTAGCGGCAGGAGTACTGAGTGCCACGAGGTATCGTGGCACTCAGTACAAAATCGATCACTTCAGTGATCAGGTGCTCTGCTGGGT
>RXON01002095.1:0-49144 GCA_009667805.1 Leptobrachium leishanense | reverse complement strand
TTTGGGTGGGGGGGTTCTGGCTTGTTCAAAATATTAACTGGAAAAGGAATAACAAGTACATATTAAATGAAATGTAAATTTCAATCCTTTACATGGTGTAAGTTTATTTTTGTAAAAGCCACAGGTGAGTAGCAGAAAGCACACAAGTGAATATACAGTCTGGTCCAGAAATATTGGGACATTGACACAATTCTAACATCTTTGGCTCTATACACCACCACAATGGAATGAAACAAACAATGTGCTTTAACTGCAGACTGTCAGCTTTAATTTGAGGGTATGTACATCCAATTCAGGTGAACGGTGTAGGACTTACAGCAGTTTGCAGATGTGCCTCCCACTTGTTAAGGTCCCAAAGGTAATGGGACAATTGGCTTCTCAGCTGTTCCATGGCCAGGTGTGTGATATTCCCTTATTACCCCAATTACAAGGTGCAGATAAAAAGCCCAGAGTTAATTTCAAGTGTGCTATTTGCATTTGGAATCTGTTGCTGTCAACTCTCAAGATGAGATCTAAAGAGCTGTGACTATCAGTGAAGCAAGCCATCATTAGGCTGAAGAAACAAAACAAACCCATCAGAGAGATAGCAAGAACATTAGGCGTGGCCAAAACAACTGTTTGGAACATTCTCAAAAAGATGGAACGCACTGGTGAGCTCAGCAACACCAAAAGACCAGGGAGACCACGGAAAACAACTGTGGTGGATGACCGAAGAATTCTTTCCCTGGTGAAGAAAACACCCTTCACAACAGTTGGCCAGATCAAGAACACTCTCCAGGAGGTAGGTGTATGTGTGTCAAAGTCAACAATCAAGAGAAGACTTCACCAGAGTGAATAAGATGTAAACCTTTGGTGAGCCTCAAAAACAGGAAGGCCAGATTAGAGTTTGCCAAACAACACCTAACAAAGCCTTCACAGTTCTGGAACAAGATCCTATGGACAGATGAGACCAAGATCAACTTGTACTTGAGTGATCAACTTGAGTGATGGGAAGAGAAGAGTATGGAGAAGGAAAGGAACTGCTCATGATCCTAAGCATACCACCTCATCAGTGAAGCATGGCGGTGGTAGTGCCATGGCGTGGGCATGTATGGCTGCCAATGGAACTGGTTCTCTTGTATTTATTGATGATGTGACTGCTGACAAAAGCAGCAGGATGAATTCTGAAGTGTTTCGGGCAATATTATCTGCTCACCTTCAGCCAAATGCTGCAGAACTCAATGGACGGCTCTTCACAGTGCAGATGGACAATGACCCAAAGCATACTGCAAAAGCAACCAAAGAGTTTTTGAAGGGACAGAAGTGGAATGTTATGCAATGGCCAAGTCAATCACCTGACCTGAATCTCATTGAGCATGCATTTCACTTGCTGAAGACAAAACTGAAGGGAAAATGCCCCAAGAACAAGCAGGAACTGAAGAAAGTTGCAGTAGAGGCCTGGCAGAGCATCCCCAGGGATGAAACCCAGCGTCTGGTGATGTCTATGCGTTCCAGACTTCAGGCTTTGATTGACTGCAAAGGATTTGCAACCAAGTATTAAGAAGGGAAAGTTTGATTTATGATTATTATTCTGTCCCATTACCTTTGGTCCCTTAACAAGTGGGAGGCACATCTGCAAGCTGCTGTAAGTCCTACACCGTTCACCTGAGTTGGATGTACATACCCTCAAATTAAAGCTGACCGTCTGCAGTTAAAGCACATTGTGTTTGTTTCATTCCAACTCCATTGTGGTGGTGTATAGAGCCAAAGAGGTTAGAATTGTGTCCATGTCCCAATATTTCTGGACCTGACAGTATGCATAGAATTCCCGTAAATCCAGCTAAATAGGCCATAACACATTATACTACACTAGTTGTAAAGCCTGCCCAGAGGGCAGTCTATTGTGGATATACTGCCCCTGCTCATGTATACTGCCCCAGCTCGTGGATACTGCCCCAGCTCGTGGATATTGCCCCAGCACGTGGATACTGCCCCAGCACGCGGATATTGCCCCAGCACGTGGATATTGCCCCAGCTCGTGGATATTGCCCCAGCACGTGGATACTGCCCCAGCACGTGGATACTGCCCCAGAACGTGGAACTGCCCCAGCACGTGGATACTGCCCCAGCACGTGGATACTGCCCCAGCACGTGGATATTGCCCCAGCACAGCCGTGGATACTGCCCCAGCTCGTGGATACTGCCTAGCACGTGGATATTGCCCCAGCACGTGGATATTGTCCCAGCTCGTGGATACTGCCCCAGCTCGTGGATACTGCCCTAGCACGTGGATATTGCCCAGCACGTGGATGGATACTGCCCCAGCACGTGGATATTGCCCCAGCTCGTGGATACTGCCCCAGCTCCTGGATATTGCCCCAGCACGTGGATACTGCCCCAGCACGTGGATATTGACCAGCACGTGGATATTGCCCCAGCACGTGGATATTGCCCCAGCACGTGGATACTGCCCCAGCACGTGGATACTGCCCCAGCACGTGGATACTGCCCCAGCTCGTGGATACTGCCCAGCACGTGGATACTGCCCAGCACATGGATATTGCCCCAGCACGTGGATTGATACTGCCCCAGCACGTGGATACTGCCCCAGCACGTGGATACTGCCCCAGCACGTGGATGGATACTGCCCCAGCACGTGGATACTGCCCCAGCACGTGGATACTGCCCCAGCTCGTGGATACTGCCAAGCACGTGGATACTGCCCAAGCACGTGGATATTGCCCCAGCACGTGGATACTGCCCCAGCTCGTGGATACTGCCCCAGCACGTGGATACTGCCCCAGCACGTGGATATTGCCCCAGCACGTGGATATTGCCCCAGCACGTGGATATTGCCCCAGCACGTGGATACTGCCCCAGCTCGGATACTGCCCTAGCACGTGGATATTGCCCCAGCTCGTGGATACTGCCCCAGCTCGTGGATACTGCCCCAGCTCGTGGATACTGCCCCTAGCACGTGGATATTGCCCCAGCACGTGTGATGGATACTGCCCCAGCACGTGGATATTGCCCCAGCTCGTGGATACTGCCCCAGCTCCTGGATATTGCCCAGCACGTGGATACTGCCCCAGCACGTGGATATTGACCCAGCACGTGGATATTGCCCCAGCACGTGGATATTGCCCAGCACGTGGATACTGCCCCAGCACGTGGATACTGCCCCAGCACGTGGATACTGCCCCAGCACGTGGATACTGCCCAGCACGTGGATATTGCCCCAGCACGTGGATACTGCCCCAGCACGTGGATACTGCCCCAGCACGTGGATACTGCCCCAGCACGTGGATATTGCCCCAGCTCGTGGATACTGCCCCAGCACGTGGATACTGCCCAGCACATGGATATTGCCCCAGCACGTGGATTGATACTGCCCCAGCACGTGGATACTGCCCCAGCACGTGGATACTGCCCCAGCTCGTGGATACTGCCCAAGCTCGTGGATACTGCCCAAGCACGTGGATACTGCCCAAGCACGTGGATATTGCCCCAGCACGTGGATACTGCCCCAGCTCGTGGATACTGCCCCAGCACGTGGATACTGCCCCAGCTCGTGGATACTGCCCCAGCACGTGGATACTGCCCCAGCACGTGGATACTGCCCCAGCACGTGGATATCGCCCCCCCCGCTCGTGGATATGGCCCCCCCGCTCGTGGATATGGCCCCCCCGCTCGTGGATATGGCCCCCCCGCTCGTGGATATACTCACCTACATCGGCCCTTAGCTCCTCCAGCGATGGCGGTCCCGCGTCCCGCTTCCAGCGTCCTCTCTCGCTCTGTTGGTCGCCGGGATGACGTCACGAAAGCCTTTGACCCCCGGGGTCAAAGGCTTTCGTGACGTCATTCCGGCGAACAACGGAGCGAGAGAGGACGCTGGAAGCGGGACCGCCATCGCTGGAAGAGCTAAGGGCCGATGTAGGTGAGTATGTGTAGGCAACATCCCCCTACATTGGCCCGGAGCCTCAGCGGTGGCTGTCGTAGGCTGCTCGGCGGCCTCCAGGCTTAGGCGAGCCCCCGGCTCGGCTGGGCCTGTAGGCCCAAGCCAAGCCGGGGGCTCGCCTGAGCCTGGAGGCCGGCCGAGCAGCCTGCGACAGCCGGAGGACAGTCACCGCTGGAGCTCAGGGCTAATGTAGGTGAGTATGTGCTCTCCACACCCACCCTGCTTACTCGGCCGGTATCCAAGCTTAGGCGAGCCCCCGGCTTGGGCCTAGAGGCCCAGCAGAGCCGGGGACTCGCCTGAGCATGGAGGCCGGTCGAGTTGCATGCTCGGCCGTCCTCCAGGCTCAGGTGAGTCCCTGGCTCGGCTGGGCCTCTAGGCCCAAGCCAAGCCGGGGGCTCGCCTGAGCCTGGATGCCGACCAAGCTTAGGCGAGCCCCCGGCTTGGCGTGGGCCTAGAGGCCCAGCCGAGCCGGGGACTCGCCTGAGCCTGGAGGACGCCGAGCATGCAACTCGACCGGCCTCCATGCTCAGGCGAGTCCCCGGCTCGGCAGGGCCTCTAGGCCCAAGCCAAGCCGGGGGCTCGCCTAAGCTTGGATACCGGCCGAGCAAGCAGGGTGTGTGTGTGTGTGTGTAGAGCACATACTCACCTACATCGCCTCGAGTCCTCCACCGGTTCCACACATACTCACCGACATCGGCCCTTAGCTCCTCCAGCGATGGCGGTCCCGCTTGCAGCATCCTCTCTCCGTTGCTCGCCAGGATGACGTCACGAAAACCTTTGACCCCCGGGGTCAAAGGCTTTCGTGACGTCATTCCGGCGAGCAACGGAGAGAGGATGCTGCAAGCGGGACCGCCATCGCTGGAGGAGCTAAGGGCCGATGTCGGTGAGTATGTGTTAGGCAACATCGGCCCTGAGCTCCAGCGGTGACCTCCTCCGGCCGAGCCGGCTGCTCGGCCGGCCTCTACGCTTAGGCGAGTCCCCGGCTCGGCTGGGCCTGTAGGCCCAAGCCAAGCCGGGGGCTCGCCTAAGCCTAGAGGCCCGCCGAGCAGCCAGCGGCAGCTGGAGGAGGTCTCCGCTGGAGCTCAGGGCCGATTTTGGGGTGTATTTTTTTGGAACTTCGGCCCCGATCCTCCAGCGGTGACCTTCTCCGGCTGCCGCTGGCTGCTCGGCGGGCCTCTAGGCTTAGGCGAGTCCCCGGCTCGGCTGGGCCTGTAGGCCCAAACCGAGCCGGGGGCTCGCCTAAGCCTAGAGGCCCGCCGAGCAGCCAGCGGCAGCCGGAGGAGGTCTCCGCTGGAGCTCAGGGCCGATTTTGGGGTGTATTTGTTTGGGAACTTCGGCCCCGATCCTCCAGCGGTGACCTTCTCCGGCTGCCGCTGGCTGCTCGGCGGGCCTCTAGGCTTAGGCGAGTCCCCGGCTCAGCTGGCCTGTAGGCCCAAACCGAGCCGGGGGCTCGCCTAAGCCTAGAGGGCCGCCGAGCAGCCAGCGGCAGCCGGAGGAGGTCTCCGCTGGAGCTCAGGGCCGATTTTGGGGTGTGTTTGTTTGGGAACTTCGGCCCCGATCCTCCAGCGGTGACCTTCTCCGGCTGCTGCTGGCTGCTCGGCGGGCCTCTAGGCTTAGGCGAGTCCCCGGCTCGGCTGGGCGGGTAGGCCCAACCGAGCCGGGGGCTCGCCTAAGCCTAGAGGGCCGCCGAGCAGCCAGCGGCAGCCGGAGGAGGTCTCCGCTGGAGCTCAGGGCCGATTTTGGGGTGTGTTTGTTTGGGAACTTCGGCCCCGATCCTCCAGCGGTGACCTTCTCCGGCTGCTGCTGGCTGCTCGGCGGCCTCTAGGCTTAGGCGAGTCCCCGGCTCGGCTGGGCCTGTAGGCCCAAACCGAGCCGGGGGCTCGCCTAAGCCTAGAGGGCCGCCGAGCAGCCAGCGGCAGCCGGAGGAAGTCTCCGCTGGAGCTCAGGGCCGATTTTGGGGTGTATTTGTTTGGGAACTTCGGCCCCGATCCTCCAGCGGTGACCTTCTCCGGCTGCCGCTGGGTGCTCGGCGGGCCTCTAGGCTTAGGCGAGTCCCCGGCTCGGCTGGGCCTGTAGGCCCAAACCGAGCCGGGGGCTCGCCTGAGCCTGGAGGCCCGCCGGCAGCCGGAGGACGGTCACCGCTGGAGGATCGGGGCATCTGGCCGTGTAAACACACGGGTAGCTGCGCGCGGCTCGTGCCGTTTTTTTTTTTTTTTTTTTCACGCGGCCGGCACGCGCAGCTACCTGTGTGTTCTAACGGCCGCTTTCAAATGTCCGTCGCGCATGCGCAGTAGGGTTTTGGCGACGGACAGTTTTTAGCTTATCCTTTTATAGTATAGATTACATTACATTAAAGAGAAATTACCTAAAGTCAATACTGAGATTGAGAAACTCACCAACATGATTGAAAATGAAAAAACGAATGAGGAAAGGATAGTTTTTCTTCAAGTTTCTTGAAAATTTCTATCTACCAAAAAGAGGAAATATGAAAGAGATGTAGAGGACTATAAAAGAGGTGATGTGCATAAAAAATATGAAATAGGCAATAACCGTGAAGGATTTAAACCCCACCAGATAGATCGCTATCATCAACATAAACAGATGAATTGGGGTAATAAATCATGGACCTCTATTCCACATAGGTCAGGACCTCAAAATGGAGCCAACAAATTTGGTCCATATAATCGAAATCATTATGACTCCAACTCCTATTTTAAACCTAGAAGGTATTGGGAGGAAAATAGGACAAATTTGCCATGGAGAAACAATGGGAGAATGAGGGATTCATCACAAGATTCCCTGCAGAACCCTAACTGTGTTCCTTTGGGCAAGAATCCCAGACGTTCTACAGGATATATAAATTCACGAAACAAAGATGGAGGTACCTCCAAACAGAATACGAATATTAGAGAAGATCCCATTCCGCTAAGTAATAGATTCTGTGCTCTTTAGGATTATCAAGATGATCAGGTTTTTTTGTGGGACCGATCGGGGGAGAGGCAACGAGATCAAGACCTCAGAGACAATCCAGTTTTTTTGTGGGATCGACTGGAGGAAAGGGAACGAGACAAAGACTCCAGGGTTGTGAGTTCAAGACCAAGAGAAGGAGACAGAAAAAGACGTTGGGAAAGATCAGAAGGGGAATTAGAGCAGGAAGACTGGTCCAACAGAGAAAAAAGAGAAAGAAGATAAATACAGAGGGTATTTTTAACCTTAGTGATAAGATTTTAACAGTCCCAGAGATTAAAGTGCTACAGAAAGGTCTTAAGTTCACTCCAACTAATACGATTAATAAATTTGATGTATTTGTGAATTTACAAAAATTCAAAAGGAATTTGTGTTTGAAGAAATTTTTTCTTAAAACCCCTATAGAGAGGAATATTGTATCTAAGGATCAATATGTTCACACTACTCTCAAACCCAAATCCACTTTTTTTCCACGTAACTATATCTCAGATGAGATGAAAATGTTTGAGACACTGGTAATGTCAGACTTGGAGAAAAACGCGAGAAATAATAAGAGAATAAAACCTAATTTATCAAAAGAAGAAAATACAGCCATCAGAAATCTAGAACGTGATGAATCAGTGGTCATTAAACCAGCAGACAAAGGGGGGGATAGTCATTCTGAAAAAGAATTGTTATATAGCTGAGGTTATGAAAATTCTCAATGATGGGATGACTTCTAAAGAAATTAAGGAAAATCCAGTGAATGCGATTAAAGATTTGTTAAATATCTATTTGAATAAAGGAAGAGAAAAGGGTATTCTTTTAGAAAAGGAATATCAATACTTATACAATCTTTATCCCAAAACCCCTACATTTTATATACTCCCAAAAATTCATAAAAATCGTACGGAACCTCCAGGATGTCCTATAGTGGCTGGCATTAACTCTATTACCAGTAATCTATCTGAATACGTTGATAAAATCTTACAACCCATAGTTAAAAAAATAAGATCTTACACTAAAGATACTATGGATATGCTTCAGAAATTAAAGGAAGTCAATTGGGATAGGGATTGTATTTTAGTGGTTTGTGATGTTAATGCACTTTATAGTAATATCCCGCACATTAAGGGAGTTGAGATCGTCAAAGAACAACTTTATTTATCAAAGGACCTTGAGGATGAACAAGTCGACTTTGTTATGGAAGGTATTCAGTTCATATTGGAGAATAATTATTTTCAGTTTGAGGAGAAGTTTTACCTCCAGACCAGAGGAACAGCTATGGGCACTCGATTTGCGCCCAGTTACGCGAACCTTTATATGGCAGGTTGGGAAACCAGCTTTGTCTATGGTTCGCGTGACTGGGCGCTGGGAAGAGTGCCCATATATAAAAGATATATTGATGATATTTTCTTCATATGGAAGGGAGAGGAGGGAGACCTTATCAAATTTTTGGATCAATTAGATAATTCCGATTGGGGCATCAAATTGGAAAAGAAGTGGAGTAGGGATATAATAACATTTCTGGATTTAGAAATATATGTAAAGGAGAATAAGCTACATTCCAGAACTTTTTTTAAAGATGTTGATGCCAATACTTTTATTGATAAGACCAGCTGCCATAATGATATCTGGCTAAAAGGTGTTCCGAAAGGTCAATTGACAAGAATTAGGAGAAACTGTTCAGAGATAAAGGAATTTGAACAACAGGCAGAATCCCTTAAAATAAATTTTATTGATAAAGGGTATGACGAATATGAACTGGATAATCTTATAAAAGAGTTGAGAGATGTAGACCAAGAAAGTCTCATAAAATATAAAATACGAGAAGATACCCCACAAGATGTCCCATTTATTTGTGAATTCAATAATGATGATCAGTTGATTAAGAAGACTTTTAGAAAATACTGGCATATTTTTAAAAAAGATAAAGATCTTGGTTCAATATTGGGTGACAAACCAAGAATAATTTTTAGGGGAGCGAAGAATTTTAAGACAAAATTAGTTAGGAGCAAATTTGAGAGAAAAAAAGTAGTCCCCAATCATTTTAATTTAAAGGAAGGTTTTTATCAATGCGACCAATGTTTAGCCTGAAGATCCACCGGTAACTCCAAAACACTTTCAGAAAATTTTCTTAATAAAAAGTTTGGAAAAGAGGTTAAAATCAAAGGTATTTTGACATGTTGTACGAAAAATGTCATATACCTATTAGAATGTCCATGTGGTCTTCAATATGTAGGACGTACTAGTCGTGCTCTCAATGTAAGAATATCTGAGCACGTGCGGAACATACGAAATCAGTATGAAAAACATTCAGTATCACAGCATTTTAAACTTGCACATGTAGCGATGTGTTAAAGTTTACTGTGGCAGTACCCATTTTTGGCCACAGGATGGAGACAATCACGATTAAAGACCCTGGACACTCGAACTACATGTCCCGGCATGCTTTGTGAAGAAACAGGAAGTGGGTGGGTTTGTGGAGAGGCTGTACATCCTGCACCTCGTGGAGAACAGGCAGAGCGCGCCAGGGAGCAGAGGAGAGTGGATGCACACACAGAGAAGGAGAGACCAAAAGATAGGCCGGAGCGCAGACAGAGTGGATTGGGCCTTAGGATTGGGTCACCAAGCCTTGCGGGAGACAGACATCACCATCTATATTATCCGAGTGCAGTGCTGAGGAGAGAAGACCCCTCGAGTAAGGAGTACCGCGGTCGATTGAAACGGGGAGCAGGCGGTAAGCTGGCTGAGTCGCGGCTGACAGACAGAAGGCCAGACAACAGATCCGGTGGTCGGCGTCCCCAGTCAATATCGAGCGGAGAGACGTCCTGGGTCAGCGGAACCTCAAGCTTGCGCTGGATGGGTGAGAGGCCCCCAAGGCCGTATGTAAATAAGAGCGTACGCTGCTGTTTTCCTTCTAAAACCCACAGGGCCCCAACTGACTAGTCGAAGACATCGTTAAAGTAAACTCACTGGCCAGTTGAAAAGTACCCGGGTACCCTACACACACGAATACATACCACTTCACGTTCTGGGACTTAACCTGTGCAGGACTCAGTTTCCTTTTTCCAAATCCATACAAGGGGGCAAAGTTAAAGTTACATTCTGAACAATTTTTCCTTTTTTTTGTTCCCGCTGCGCGTTTACCGTGATACGAGAACTGTGTATTTTATTGTGTCCCGCTACGCGGTTTTTCCTCGAATTTCGTATCTTTTAATTTTCTGCTCGGTCGGGGTTTTTTTTCCGAAAATACGAAGCCCTCGTGTTTTCGTTTCTTTTACCGCTACGCGTTTATCGTGTGGCGAAAGTACTGTAAATCTTCCTGCATATACCGTGTCTCAAGAGCTGCAAACCTTTTAGTAAACCTTTTAACTTGTAAAACTTACAGCGTGTTGGAGTATATTTATTCCCTAGTGCGGGGAGACTGACCCGTGGTTCATTTTCAGCGGCTCCTCCGGGAGTGAGCGCTACACACATAATAGTTGTCCTAAAGATTTGAAGTTCAAAGCTATCAAAAGGGTCAAATCCACTAATAAGGGTATGAGTGAGACCACAGTTTTAGGGAGGGAGGAGATGAAGTCGATATTTGATCTAGGTACCATGGCCCCTATTGGACTTAATAATGACTTTGAATTGATCCATTTTTTATGATATTGTTTTAAAAACCTTCATGTTTTAACATACACTGGATTATTATCTAAATTTATTTATATTGTTATTTAACACATATTATATATATCCAACACAGATATAACTCTTTAGTTACACCTATAAATATGATAGACCTATACCACATATAATACATATGTGGTAGTTAAATAGATATTTTATGTTTATATTCATATGGGTATGATTATATAGATTTAATGGGTATGATCCTGAAACTATTTGCACTTATGTTCTATATATACTATCTGCACTTTATCACTTATGATTATCACGCATTAATAGCACTTTATAGTATTAGGTCATGAAGATGCCCTTATGTATAGCACTTTAGTGAGTACATTCTATTTTTAGTATTAGATATGTAGATGTCCTTATGTATAGCACTTTAGTGAGAATATCCATTATTAACACTAGTGGTACATATATACTATTTGCACCCGATTATTATTATTTATTTTTTTTTAATTCTTTATTTAGAGAATTATAAAACAAGTCTCATGAAATCAAACAAGGTACGACCACGCAGGGCCAGCAAACGTATATCAAAAAAGATAACCTTACAGTATGAAGTAATATGCATAGAAATTATGGAAACGGCGTAAGTAAGGTCATATTCAAGTAGCAAAAGGTCCTCCGGCGAGAAAAAATTAAAAGAGGGGGGGGATTAAGAGGAAGGCTTAAGACCTCTGCATTTAAGAAGGCGTAATCGCCTATGCAGCTTAAGAAAACGGTCCGCGAAACTAAACAGGGTGGGGGGGGAAACTAGAAAATCGGGAAGTGGTCCAGACAACAGGAAAAAGCAGCAGACCGGGGGATCTCAGCTATCTCTGCTATATAAAAAGAAAAATGAAAAGCAGTGGTGACCCAGGTCCGTCTGGAGACCGAGGGTAAAAAGGCAACAAAAATGTCTCATCCCGGCTGAATCTCTAGCGCGTCCGGTGAGATGCCCGTGACTGCTAAGGCGGTCCAAGCCGTATCAGGGTTGGTGACCGTGTACGGGATGTTAGCATGTGTCACCACCAAGGAGCCAGCCAGGCCCCATCGGTATCGAATCCCCCGACGACGTAGAGCGGACGTCACCTCTCGAAATCGGCGACGTGCCAACAGAGTCATAAACGGGAGATCATGATATAGGTCCAGCAGGACTCCCTCAAACTGCACAGGGTCCCGTGCACCCGGAGCAGACATAAGAGCGACTTTCGAGGCCACATCACGAAAGACCACCACAACGTCCCTCGGCTTCCCTTTGGGGGCCGTAGCCGCCTTCCGGACACGGAATGCAGCTCCAACTAAGTCCGTTGTATCAGAAGGGAGACCTGAGACCTGGATTGCGAGCCGGCTCACGAATGGCAACAGATCTTCCGTGGAAACCGAGTCCGGGATACCCCTGACTCGTATGTTACGACGACGATGACGTGACTCCAACGATTCCACCGAACGCGTTAGGACCTCCACCTGAGAGCAAAGACTGTCCACCTGGCCAGATAAGCTTGTTTGCTCCAATACGACCTCCTCCATCCGTACGTGCGTCGCCAACACCTGAGTCTTGATCACCTCTACCTCAGCTCGAACAGCCGCCACCTCCGGTCTCCACATTTCCCTAATTTCAGCCATGATCTTGCGTAGATCCCCTTTCGTGGAGGGGAGATCATCATCTTCCACAGTAGTCAGGGGAATAGTGGAACCGCCGGGTGCCCCCACCAAGGCTCCCCGTTCCTGGGGGTCCCGAGAGGAGCCATCACAGTCTGAGACCACGCTACCAGACGCTGAGAGTTGCGGTACGTCCAGCAAGTCCCCCTGCGGTAAGGTATGTGCGTCCACCAGGGATGCCGCCATCTCAGCCCTCCGCCTCTTTTGCGCCTGCTTCTTGGCAGCTGTGGACACAGGTCGCGATCCCAGCGGCTGAGACGATGGGGTGAGCCAGGACACCGCAGCCCCTGCATCTTGAAGCCAGTAAGCATTTTCCTCGTCGGAGGTTTCATATCCAGAGGGGAAGGGGAGGGGGCAGACTCCCTCTGAGGAGCTGATCCATGCCTCATGGATTCCCTTATGTCCGCTGTCGGGAGCCACTCTTTGAGGAAGCACCGGGGGGTTGTTTCTTACCCATACCAGCGATCAAATCCGACGTGGCACTGTAAAACTCCACAGAGGCTTCTGAGGAACGCAGAGGAGGTAGGCCCAAAATACAGTCCAAACTTCCCGGGAGCCAAAATCCACGCCGGGGCACCAAGCAGCACCAATTACGTCCCCCTGTGCTCAGGTAATAGTCCAGGGAGTTTAAAAAGCAGTTTTGTGAGGAAACGAGCGGTTTAAAAACACACAAAAGTCAGAAAGCTAGCGGGAGCTCCGCAAAACGTGACCGCTCGCTTCCACAGCTAGCTCCGCCCCATGCACCCGATTATTAGCACTTTACTATAATTATGAGGTTATGACGATACCCTCATTGTATAGCACTTTAGTGAGAATTAGTGAGATCAGTGAGGTTATCTCACTTTTAGATTATTTTATATTATTTATTATGTTCACTTATTATTAATTTAATATTAGCAATCTACAGTTGTGTTCAAAATTATTCAACCCCCAATGCTGTAAAGGGTTTTAGGGAATTTAGTGTACATTTGTAATTGTATTCAGAATGAAATCCTACAAGGACGTTTTAAAGAACCATATGCAACTAAAATGACATCATTGGTTTTGTAATACAGTAGTAAATGTTTCTTTTGTGAATTCTTCATTGACACAATTATTCAACCCCTTAAAGACTACCACTCTGAAGAACAGAGGTTCATTCAAGTGTTTTCAATCAGGTATTGAAAACACCTGTGGATGTCACAGAGCAGCAATAAAGCATAATAAGCACCAATTAGGCAGCTTTAAAATGACTGTGATACTCAGCTCCTTCTAGACATTTACTGGTGTGGTTACAAACATGGTGAAGTCAAGAGAATGGTCCAGGAAGACAAGAGAAGAGGTGATTACTCTTCACAGGAAGGGCAATGGCTATAAGAAGATTGCAAAGATGTTAAACATACCAAGAGAGACCATAGGAAGCATCATTCGCAAATTCAAGGCAAAGGGCACTGTTGAAACGCTACCTGGTCGTGGCAGAAAGAAGATGCTGACTTTGACTGCTGTGCGCTACCTGAAGCGTAGAGTGGAGAAAAGTCCCCGTGTGACTGCTGAGGAACTGAGAAAAGATTTGTCAGATGTAGGTACTGAAGTTTCAGCTCAGACAATACAGCGCACACTGCGTAATGAAGGCCTCCATGCCAGAACTCCCAGGCGCACCCCCTTGATGTCTCCAAAGAATAAGAAGAGTTGACTGCAGTATGCCAAAAGTCATGTGGACAAACCACAGAAGTTTTGGGATAGTGTTCTGTGGACTGATGAAACAAAATTAGAACTGTTTGGGCCCATGGATCAACGCTATGTTTGGAGGAGGAAGAACAAGGCCTATGAAGAAAAGAACACCTTGCCTACTGTGAAGCATGGCGGGGGGTCAATCATGCTTTGGGGCTGTTTTGCTTCTGCAGGTACAGGGAAGCTTCAGCGTGTGCAAGGTACCATGAATTCTCTTCAGTACCAGGAGATATTGGATGACAATGTGATGCAGTCCGTCACAAACCTGAGGCTTGGGAGACGTTGGACCTTTCAACAGGACAATGATCCCAAGCATACCTCCAAGTCCACTAGAGCATGGTTGCAGATTAAAGGCTGGAACATTTTGGAGTGGCCATCGCAGTCACCAGACTTAAATCCGATTGAGAACCTCTGGTGGGACTTAAAGAAAGTAGTTGCAGTGCGCAAGCCTAAGAATGTGACTGGACTGGAGGCTTTTGTCCATGACAAATGGGCGAAGATACCCGTAGATCGCTGCAAGACACTTGTGTCAAGCTATGCTTCACGTTTGAAAGCTGTTATAACTGTAAAAGGATGTTGTACTAAGTACTAAGATTGAATGTCACTTGGGGGTTGAATAAAACTGATAATGATGTGAGCACAGAAAAGACATTTGTGGTTATTTCATTATAAATGTTATGTTATATTTGTCTGACCTACACGTGCCTCTTTGATTTAATTGTAAGCAAGATGACTGAATGATCAAAATCAATGTCAAACTGGCCAAAACACTCAATTACAGTGGGGGTTGAATAATTTTGAACACAACTGTATATCATATAGTAGTGTTATATACATACTTATTTACACTTGATCACTTATGATTATTATGCATTAATAGCACTTTATAATATATTATTAGGTCATGAGGATATCCTCATTGTATAGCACTTTAGTTAGATTTAGTGAGATTAGTGAGATTATCTCACCTTCAGATTTATTATATTATTTATCATGATCACTCATTATCAATTTATACATATAAAAGCAATATTTTCACTATTATTAGTTTATTAATTATCTACTTATTCATTTCCCTATAATTTAGCACTCTACATAATATAATTCATATTCTGCCATGGAGGATATTTGTGTTGGATATTTTATCGTTGATTATTGCATCTAGTGAGGCTTGTTCTTCTTTAAGAGCTGTAGTGCCGGTTCGCGTTGTTTTCTCAGTTAGGAGGAGGTTACGTTTGCTGGGAGTGCGCAGTGAGGAATGCGCACTACGTGTATTGCCTATTGCGCATGCGCGAATACATAGCGCGAACCGGGGGTCTGCTCTATGGCTGCTTAAGGCCATTTTTACCCACCTTAGTGGTTCGGCCTGCCACTCAAGGGGGTTGAGGGGTATTATTAGTGTGAGCGGTGAATTATGAATCCACACCACTCCGGGCTTACATTATCGCCCTATCACAAACTGTGCGCATGCGCCGGACCATGCGCATGCGCAGTCACGATTATTAAACGCCAGAATGGCGTTATACACTACTAAGAGTTATATGGCATAAATAACCTGCGTTCCACGCTGGAAAGCAACTCATATGCGCATGAGTGCCTCATCCTAACTGATTACTGGCTCCAAGTGTTCTTAATTGTTTTTAATTGTTTTTAACTGTTTTCAATTGCTTTTAATTGATTATCCTAACTGAGTTATTGAAAGAATTGGGACTTTTAAACATTATATAAAGAAGCAGCAGACACAAGACAAGTGATACCAGCTGAAGAAGCTCTGAGGAGCGAAACGCGTTCTGGTAACATTTATTTTCTTTTATGTGTTAATAAATTTATTTTAAATTGCTGCTGCTTCTTGGTACGTGATTTTAAAGAAGGTTTTTCGGAATTTCCTTCACAATTCCTATGCGAAGTCTTGGAGCCAATGCGGCTCACCCACATGTGAGTGCACTATATAAATCACTTTATTGTATTATACCTTAGCGATATTGCACTAGGGGAGTGCACTGTTTGCTTTTTTCTCTCTCCGTGATTCACTGTAGAGGAAAGCTGTTTGAAGATTACTACCACATTGGGGGTACATGGGCACCTGAATATCTTTGAAGACCCATATCAGACATCCACCCTAGAGCCTAGGTTAGGCTCATGAATATGTGAGTAGAATCATAATTTTTCCATCTTCCTCATACGGTGAACCAATATATTGCGCGATGATATTTTCTCTCTTGTAGAGAGGCTTTATTCAAGAGTGATTTTACTGAGAAGATTGAGAAGAAGGATCCAAGGACATGTGAAGTGCACTCTCGTATCTCCAGTTTCGTACTGGCGCTCCTTTGACTGTTCTATTGACTGCTTGATGATAGACCAAGAGCATGGGCATGATAAGGTTAAACAGAGAGAGGAGTGAAGCAGCTGGAAAAGGAGCTAATATAAATGGGATAGGGGCTGGGTGGATCAGGCGATGGGGACAGCAGAGGTGAGGATGGAGGTGAATGGGATTGTGGGAAAGAAAATACCGAGGTTACAGAGAAGACCATTACAACGGAGAAACAGACCAGACAGGATAAAAAAAGCACAAAATTAAACAAAGAAATGGAGGGAAAGGAGTAAAATACATAAACTGGCAAATAGGATAAAACATTAATGGAGCAGTAACAATGTGGCAAAAATTGTGTTGATTGAAGAATACCTTGCTTGTTACAGAAGGGAAGATTAGGGGGGTTCTGGCTTGTTCAAAAGATAAACTGGAAAAGGAATAACAAGTACATATTAAATGAAATGTAATTTTCGAATAAATTTCAATCCTTTACATGGTGTAAGTTTATTTTATAAGAAGTCACAGGTGAGTAGCAGAAAGCACACAAGTGAATATATGTATATAACTCCCGTAAATGCAGCTAAATCTATGCATAGAATTCCTGTAAATCCGGCTAAATAGGCCGTAACACATTACTATAAAATAAACACAGCGTAAACACATTTATTCCAACATTAAAAGCAAAAAGCCAGACGGCTCACTCACAAGAGGAGCGGCACAACATAAAAGATTTATAGATGTGGAAAAACAGCATAAATTGCTCCAGAAGTCACCGTTCACTTTCACAGGGAGTCCTCCTCTGCAGAAGCATTCCAGACTTCAAAACCACCTTCCCCGTCTCCAGAAACCCATTGGAGAAGCCGAGCTGGATAAACGTTCTAGGGACTCAAACACAACGGACTAATGGACCCCCCAATATAACACAGAGCAAGCAGGAAAACATTACAGGGTCTCAATAAAACAAACAATAATAAAAGTCTGTAATAAGTACTTTAGAGCGCGACGCGTTTCATCCATAAGACTTCATCTGGAGCTATGGATTCCTCTACAATCTGCCATTATATACCCTCAAACCTGTATAAAAATAAATCATGTGTTTGTGCCGATTTGGTTTAGGAGATGCTGCACATTATGGGCTCGATTACACGCTCGGCCACGTGACGAAACACTGACGTGGCCAGTTTTAACCCACAAGTTCCCATCACAAACCATGTGCAATTGATGAGATAAAGGCGTAGATTTCACACGTCGTGCGCAACATTTTTTTCTCCCATAGAATAGCATAGAACTGGCGTTGCTAGTATTACAATATAGCCCTGCAACAGTCAGGCGGGGGGGCTATGAATTGCCATCCCCACTGCATGCATGAGGGAGGCGTGTAAGATTGGCAATCTCAGAAGGGGAAGCTGAGTGGATGAACAGTTTTTGGGCGCGCACGCGCATTGCATTGGTGCTGTTTAGATTTAGGCACAGCGTGGGAAACATTGTGATGAAGTCCAGGAGCAAAACCACAGTGGGGGAGGGGGCTGAGGGCCACGATTCGGACTAGGAGGGACTGGAGCAGCTGCTTGCATGTGTGCGGGAGGCTGCACTCAGTAATAGCATGGAGTGGGCGGTGGCCCAAATAGGGACTTCAGTGGATCTGGCGGCAGTGGTGGTTGTAGAAGCGGATGCTCCAGTGGCTGGGACTGCAGGAGTGGAGGCTACAGTGGATGCAGGGGCAGCACCGGTGGTGATCTTGACAGCTCGGCAGGCCTGAAAAGGTTGTCCTATGTGGCAACCTGGGACCGGTTTTGGCAGTGCGGAAGGGATTGACAGAGGCTGGTTTTGAAAGGTTGATGGCTGTACCTGTTGGTTTCAGATCGGCTGGTCTAAGGTCTGTGAGTACTCCGACAGGGGTTTGGGTTTCTGGGTCAAGAACGGGGGACTAAGGATTTGGGCCATTTGTGGTTTGGAGTTGCAGGGGGGTTCTGTGGCTATTGTTTTTGGGGGTGGGTTTGGGTTGAGCTGTTTTGGAGGGACAGATTGGATTTGGTTAGGGGGTTAGCTTTGTTACATGCTGGGTCTCTTGGCTCGGGGCGGGTGTTGGGGGAATGGGAGGTACAGGTTTTTCTTTGGTAGGGTTTCTCTGGTTGGACTGTATTCTGAGTCCAAGGGTAGTGTGGTGGATGGACTGGACTCAGGTGAGGATATGTTTAGAGCTGGCTCTGCTAGGCCATGGGTGGGTGGTTCAGTGGGGAGCCTTTGGCACATGCTCAAGAAGTACGGTATTCAGTTTGGGTGGCATTAGGGGTGTGTGCATCCAGGAAAGATGCCTCTGCTGTCGTCTGTGTGGCTAGTTGGGCGGATTTCCTGGCAGGGCTGCTGGTTGGCTAAGCCGGGTGGGTGTTCTTGAGGGGTCTAGCATGGGTTACAACAGGGCATCATTTTATTCAGGTCTCCTGGTGGATGAGGGAGGATTTTCGGTTATGGGAGTCTATTTTGACGCAGTGGCTCTTTGTCCGTCGCCTGAGTTTTTGGGTCCGCCTTGATGTTTCTTTTTTTACAGACGCACCTGCGAGTGTCAGTTTTGGCATTTAATTCAGGGGCAGTGGGGTGCTGCTCCTTGGCCATGGTCTTGGGAGGGCTCTACCTTACAACGCAATTTGACAATTTTGAGCCGTTTCCCCTGATTGTGGCGGTTTATCTGTGGGGAGCAGAGTTGCAGGGTGGGTGTTTAATTCAGGTATTACCGCAGTCGTGGTGGCAGTTAATTTTCTCACGGCACTTTCCGAACCTGTGGTGAGGTTGATGCGGCACTTTGTGCTGTGGTGTCTGCAATGGAATATGTTTGTTTTGTTGGGCATGCCATGTTATGGGTCTGCATAACTCTGTGCTGACTGTCTCACTTTCAGTGGGATTGGTTCTCAGTGGTGCCAGATGCAGACGGGTATCATTGTCCAAATTTTCTGTGGAGTTTCGGGAAATAGAGTTTGGCCACTGGGTGAGGTTGTCCCTTACCGTTTCTACTTGGCGGTTTTATTCTGGTGTTTGGGGGAATGGGAGGAAATGCTGCGTTGATATGGAGGCATGGCTTCTGGGGAAGAGCTACGGGATGCAGTGCATTGGTTTGTGTTGCGGATGCTGGAATCAAGGTTTTCGTCACAGATGCTTGAGCAGTCTTTTTGCTTTGGCCTTTCTTTTTAAGTGGAAGGGTTGTGTCAGGTACGGGAGTGCGGCGGTGGGTGAAGTGAGCCCAGGATGCAGTGATCATAGGAGTCACACAGGTTGCTTGGTGGGGAGAGTCTCCTTGGTAGCAGGGTTCCACTTGGGTGTATCACTGGAGGGATTCAGGTAACACGGTAGGGAGCTTCAGGAACAGGTCTGGTTGTCTGCACTTCCAGAGACGTTATGTTGAAGCCCTGATGGAAGGGTGGATCCCTCTTTTAAGCAGGCTTCATTTAGGTGAAGTAGTATACACCTGTAGGTATCACAACAGAAGCTTAACAGCCAGATAGGGGAATCGAACCTGCATACAAACCTAGACAGGTGAATAAGGGTTTGCCACGGTTTGGGTGCGGGCATAGGCTTAATTCATGACAGTACCCCAACCAAGGAGCGCCTTCCGGGCGTGAACAATCAGATATATATATAGCAAGGGGGCCACCTATTTTTTCCTGCGCCGCCGTCGGTTGGGGCCAGGACCCGTCACCTCCAGGATGAGGTTTGGGTGGTCAAGATGGTCACAGGGTTTTCAAGGTCTGTTCGGCGTATCACGATACCTTGGACACTGTAGGGTATCGTGGGATCCATATCTGAGGTGCTATCGAGCACAGTGGGTTCGGAGTCGTCCTGATGTATGGGGTTGCTGGTGGCAACCAGATCGGGAGTAGAGAAATGTCCACGGGCTAATGCAACCTGTACCTGAGACTGCAGGTATTTGTGGTTCAGCTGCATGTCCTGTATGGTATGGGTAAGGGTGTTCACCTGAGCTGCCATGGCAGAGACAAGTACCAGGACTTCACTGGATGGACTGGCTTTACCAGGAGTTGGCAGGGTAGCTGCAGCGGTATCAGTGTCCACAAATGTTTTGGTGGCAGCAGTCTGGGCTTGGACCTCGGTACAGCACGGCTCTTGGACCTGGACCTCGGTACAGCACGGCTCTTGGACCTGGACCTCGGTACAGCACGGCTCTTGGACCTGGACCTCGGTACAGCACGGCTCTCGGACCTCGGTACAGCACGGCTCTCGGACCTCGGTACAGCACGGCTCTCGGACCTCGGTACAGCACGGCTCTCGGACCTCGGTACAGCACGGCTCTCGGACCTCGGTACAGCACGGCTCTCGGACCTCGGTACAGCACGGCTCTCGGAATCCTGCAGGGTGCAGGGCAGCAACGGCTGGAGAATCTGCGATGTGCAGGGCAGCAACGGCTGGAGAATCTGCGATGTGCAGGGCAGCAACGGCTGGAGAATCTGCGATGTGCAGGGCAGCAACGGCTGGAGAATCTGCGATGTGCAGGGCAGCAACGGCTGGAGAATCTGCGATGTGCAGGGCAGCAACGGCTGGAGAATCTGCGATGTGCAGGGCAGCAACGGCTGGAGAATCTGCGATGTGCAGGGCAGCAACGGCTGGAGAATCTGCGATGTGCAGGGCAGCAACGGCTGGAGAATCTGCGATGTGCAGGGCAGCAACGGCTGGAGAATCTGCGATGTGCAGGGCAGCAACGGCTGGAGAATCTGCGATGTGCAGGGCAGCAACGGCTGGAGAATCTGCGATGTGCAGGGCAGCAACGGCTGGAGAATCTGCGATGTGCAGGGCAGCAACGGCTGGAGAATCTGCGATGTGCAGGGCAGCAACGGCTGGAGAACCTGCGGGTTGCAGGGCAGTGACAACATTATTGTGGAGTGATCTCCAGGCGCTTTTGGGGTTCTGAAACACCTGCAGGTCTGCGTATCTGACCACAGTCCCATTGGAACCATACGTGAACCCAGGGGGCAAGGGTTCCATAGTAATGGTGCCTTCAGGGGTAGAGACAGTGGTACCGATATATGCTTGGCATGGTTGTCCAGAAACCAGCCCGGATTTGCGGCTGTGAGGAGTGGGAGTCTCAACCTTTTTGAACCCAAGAGCCCTCCTTAGTATGGAGGCAGCTGGACTCTGCAGCAACAGTGATTCTTCTAGGTCATGGAGACAGGAGTTGGCTTCCAGATTTCGGGGTTCTGGTTTCACCGATGACTTGAAGACGGTTGCTGGGGCGTAGACAGCAACACCAAGGTACCTGGAATGCTGGTTGAGAGTGGTGGGTGTCTGAGAAGGGGAGGCAGCAGCTAACTCCATGGGAATTTCAGGTTCATATTCTGGAGGTAGGGTGGACTCGAACTCCATGGTTTCGGCAGGATAGGGGTCTTCAAGGTCTGTGACCTCAGGATAGGTGTCCAGTGACACCATCCTATTTGGCTGGCACCTTTGGAGCTTATCCGAGTAGGTCTCCATAGACTTTTTATACACAGTCCTTGTTTTAGCAGGTGTGGGTTTTCTGGACAAGGACTTGGTAGGAACAATTTCCCTTTTTGGTCTGGTGGAAGCAGACTTGACAGGCACTGCCTTCTTGAACTTGGTGGGCAGTGCTTCACTAGGCATTGGGACCACAGGCGGAGTAGAAAGGGTTCTCTGGCCTTTGATAGAAAAAAGTCCTTTTTGATTTAACAGGTGCAGACTTGGGAGTAGCACCAGGTAGCACTGGGGATTGCAGGGTTTCGTTTGAAACTCCAGGGTGCGGGGCAGCTTGGGGGCCGCACTAAACATTTCCGAGATGGAATGGGACGGTTCCCCGCAGTAGAAGCAGAGCTTCTGGGACCTTCTCCTAGCAATTTCTTCGGATGTTAGGGGTCCTCTACCCACTTTCTTTGGAGCTGGAGTGCACACCTTAGTAGAGGTGTCATTTAAACCCTGCTGCATACTTGCAAAAACGGAGTCCAAATGTTGCAGGATGTCTTGAATGGCTTTTCTGAGGCACTCCATAACGATTTGGATCACCGCGGACTCACTGTGTGAAGGCTTCAACATTCTGTCAGGTACGGGAGTGCGGCGGTGGGTGAAGTGAGCCCAGGATGCAGTGATCATAGGAGTCACACAGGTTGCTTGGTGGGGAGAGTCTCCTTGGTAGCAGGGTTCCACTTGGGTGTATCACTGGAGGGATTCAGGTAACACGGTAGGGAGCTTCAGGAACAGGTCTGGTTGTCTGCACTTCCAGAGACGTTATGTTGAAGCCCTGATGGAAGGGTGGATCCCTCTTTTAAGCAGGCTTCATTTAGGTGAAGTAGTATACACCTGTAGGTATCACAACAGAAGCTTAACAGCCAGATAGGGGAATCGAACCTGCATACAAACCTAGACAGGTGAATAAGGGTTTGCCACGGTTTGGGTGCGGGCATAGGCTTAATTCATGACAGGTTGGGAGGATGTGACTAAAGATTTTGTTGTGCGGCAGATAGTTAAGTGGTTTTGGAGGGGTCATTCTCAGGTGGATGGGAGGTGGCCAGTGTCGGTCCAGGTGCTGAGGGACTTGTGGAGGTTTCTGGGTGATGTGGCTTAGTTTCAGGCAGCTTTCATGCTTGCATTTTTTTAGGGTGATGCGCATATGCGAGTTGATTAGCCTGGGTTAATTGGTGCTGGGCAGTTTGGGTCGGGACAATGTCAGTGGAGGTTGATTGAATGTCTTTGTGGCTGCTTGAATCGAAGATGGATCAGTTTAGGAGAGGGTGGCATTTTCTTTTGTATGAGGTGCTGGGGGATGTGGCTTTCCAGGTGTCAGGAGACCCCCTTTTTGTGCCATCGGGAAGCTGCTTTTCCGCTGAGTTTGTTGGCCTGTTCAAGCCTGGATTGGTGAGGGGGGGGGGTTGTAACCATTCACATTATAGGTCTCATTTCTTTCATATCAAGGCCACAATGGAGGACTCTGTCACTGCCGGGGGTCGAGTAGCAGGAGCTGGAGGATGACCAGTGGGAGGTGAGCATGCACAGAACAGACTGGATGTGAGGAGAGCATCGTTAGCACTGGTGAGAGAATCCCCGTGACACTCTCCTCACATCCGGTCTGTTCTGTCTCCCTGCTGATGTCATCAGAGGGGGCTGGTGTTCCGTCCGACCACAGGCTTTAATCGATGGAACACAAGACGGCAGCAGTCCCTGCATCCTTGCCTGTGCGGTCAGAGGAGCCTGACAAACCTGGGACACCAGGACAGAATTTCTTGTCACCATGGCGACCTTGCGCCCCGGGTTTGTCGAGCCCTGACCTAAAGAATAAAATGTCCAAGAATGAGCTTCTACTAATTCCTCCCTCTAATGCCTCCTGACTTCTCTGTCATGGTTGAAGGTATCACTATCTCCCCATCAAGTCAGGTTCGCTGTCGGAGTTACACTTGACTTTGCTCTTCCCTTCATCCCCCACATCCAGTCCCTTTCCTCCTGCCGCTACCAGTTGCGTAAGATTTCAAGAATTTGGCCGTTTCTTACCGCTGACAATACAAGGCAACTCGTCCACGCCCTTGTAATCTCTAGACTTGACTATTGTAATAATCTTCTAGTTGGCCTCCCTCTCTCCCACCTCTCCCCCCCTACAATCCATTCTGAAAGCCTCTGCCAGGCTCATCCACCTCACCCGCCACTGTCTCTGCCGCTCCTCTCTGCGAATCCCTTCACTGGCTCCCCATCCACTGCAGAATTAAATTTAAAATCCTTACCGTGACCTACAAAGCTCTCACTAACTCAGCTCCCACTACCTGTCCTCACTAATCACCAAATACACCCCAGCTCGCTCCCTAAGATCAAACAGTGACCTGCACCTAGCTTCTTCTCGCATCACTCTTCCCATGATAGACTGTAGAATTTCTCATGCGCAGCCCCGATTCACTAGAACGCTCTTCCTTGTATGGTCAGACTTTACCCTAATTTCTCTTCCTTCAAAACGCTCCCTTAAAACATTCCTATTTAGGGAAGCCGACCACCCGACTCACTAATACACCTCTCTGCCCCAACCAGTCCATCACTCTCAGCTTGCAGTCCATCACTCTCACCTTGCAGCCCATCACTCTCACCTTGCAGCCCATCACTCTCACCTTGCAGTCCTCTCCTCCTGTTTCCAACCAGTCCATCACTCTCACCCTGCAGTCCTCTCCCCCTGTTTCACCGCAAGCCCAACCCTTCTAGATTGTAAATTCCCACGGGAATAGGGCCCTCATTTCCTCCTGTACGGGTTAATCAAATGTTGTTCAGTCTCAGGGGACGTGGCCGGCTGTGCGGGGGAACAGGTGTGTCTGTGCTGAGCTCCATCTCCAGCTGCTGTCAGAGGAGATTTCTGACATGAATCCCTGCTTGAATTGCCCCCTTGGGAAGTCCCTGCGCGGCTGGCCATCGGGTGGAGTGCCCTGGAGCCGCGGGGTCCCCCCCTCCAGGGCCCAGCGGCATTTGGGGACTTGCTTCCCGAAGGGAGAACTGACCTGGCAGCCATTTTGAGGCCTGTTACCTCGCTTCGCTATGGGCTATCCATCGCTTCCTTTTCCTCCCCCTGTGAAATGGCTCTGCCCGAGGAACTGGCGGGCGCAGGCTTGGAGGATTGGGTGCCCCCGTCCTCTGAACGCAACTGCTGACCCGGCGGTGTATTTGGCAGGGGTGCGCGCGGAATGGCTGCATCTGATGTGCACCCTCAACGGCGGGAAGGAGGAAGCTTCCCTTGCCCTGGGGTGGAGGTCGAGAGATGCCTGCTGATGTGCGGCCTTGGAGTGGTTCGTCGGCGGTTTGACAAGCTGGATGAGACCCGGGAATAGGGCCCTCATTTCCTCCTGTACGGGTTAATCAAATGTTGTTCAGTCTCAGGGGACGTGGCCGGCTGTGCGGGGGAACAGGCGTGTCTGTGCTGAGCTCCATCTCCAGCTGCTGTCAGAGGAGATTTCTGACATGAATCCCTGCTTGAATTGCCACCCTGGGGAAGTCCCTGCGCGGCTGGCCATCGAGTGGAGTGCCCTGGAGTAGGGATGAGCTGTTCGGTGCAGACAGTTCGGAGTTCGACTCCGAACATTTCTGGGTGTTCGCCGCATGTTCGACCACAATGCATCACAATGGACCACAATGCATTTTCCCACTGGCCTGAAGCTCGTAATTGGCTACAGACTTGCACGTGACCACAGGTCTGGTGCAAGACAGGTTCAACAGTATGCCAATCACGGCTCAGAGTCCTGATTGGGCACTTGTCACTGTGCCAGCAAGTTTTTTTGGGGTTTACAAATTTCTTGAAAACATTTGTGAATTGAGGTGATCTGTCTCTTGTCACACAGCCAGTACCACGCAGTATTTTGGGGCTCACTAATTTCTACAAAACATTTGTGTATTGAGGTGATCTGTCTCTTGTCACACAGCCAGTACCACGCAGTATTTTGGGTGTCACTAATTTCTACAAAACATTTGTGAATTGAGGTGATCTGTCCCTTGTCACACAGCCAGTACCACGCAGTATTTTGGGGCTCACTAATTTCTACAAAACATTTATGAATTGAGGTGATCTGTGTCTTGTCACACAGCCAGTACCACGCAGTATTTTGGGTGTCACTAATTTCTACAAAACATTTGTGAATTGAGGTGATCTGTGTCTTGTCACACAGCCAGTACCACACAGTATTTTGGGGCTCACTAATTTCTACAAAACATTTGGGAATTGTTATAATCCGTGTCTTCTCACTGGCTGCCACCCATCAAGGGGTCTCACTGATTTATAGGAGGTGTCTGAGACTTGTAATCTGTGTCTTGTCACTGGCTGCCAGCTGTCAGGGTGTCTCACTGAGTTATACCAGAGTTCTTTAAATCTTTATACCAGAGTTGAATCAGAGTTCTGTATATATTAATCTATATATCACTCACCATGTCTGAAAGAACAAAAAGGACAAGCAGACGCTCCCAGACACAGATAAGAGGGCAAGCAGCCCCTGTGTCGGGAGGCTGTGCCTCTGGTCGTGGTGGACGTGGTGCATCCTCTGCAGGGGCACGCTTGTCCTTTCTAACTGGTGCTGGCCATCTTAAGCAGCAGCAACATACAGAGGACTTGGTGGATTGGCTAACCAGGCCATCCTCATCCTCTGAGTCCTCTGCCAGCCAGGCTTCTAGTGCTTTACAGTCCACCTCAGCTGCCAAAGCATCTAATGCAGCCTCCATGTCCACAGCTACTCCTGCCGTAGCCTCGCTATCACACACGGAGGAGTCAGCTGAATTGTTTGACTACAATGAGAGTGACATGCTGCTTGAGGATGCGCAGCAAGTACAGTGCTCTGATTCAATCTCTGAAGTTGAGGAAGGGAGTATAATCAACCTAGAGGAAGGGGGTGCCAGTGATGACACACAAATAACTGGCACTCATGTTGCCCCAGCAGCTGCAGCATACTGCCAAGTTGGCTCCAGTGATGAGGAGATAGGGGGTGATGATGACAATGATGATGAGGTCACTGACTCAACCTGGATACCTGATCGAACAGAGGAATTAAGTGAGGAAGAGGGGGAGGAGGAAGCACAGCAAACACGAGGTACAACATCCTCTGTGACCAACCGTAGCACTAGCCAGTCCAAGGCATCACATATCAGAGCTGCTCCGGTGCAGAGCGCTGTTTTCTCAAAGGACACATGCAGGAACTCTGTTGTCTGGGAGTTCTTTAAGAAATGTGCAGTAGAGCGCAGCGTTGCTATTTGTAATCTATGTCAGATGAGGCTTAAGCGTGGGAAAGATACCGGACACTTGGGTACCACGTGCTTGAGGCGACATACGAACAACTGCCACACATCCCGTTGGCGCAAAACTTTGCGTAGGTCCTCCTCCTCCTCATCTGTCTCTACCCCCACTATATGTCCTGCCATGTCATTGCCTACAACCTCCACTGACAGGGATGATGCTACAGTAATGGATGTACCAGGTCCTTCCTCACAATGTGACATCATCCCAGCAGCTGAAGATTTACGCAGTCAGATTTACGTTGCCGCAGCTGCTGCAGCGAAAGAAAAAATATAGTCCCAAACCATCCAAGCACAGCATCTAAAATGCCAGCTTAGCAAAATTACTCACATTGCAGCTGCTGCCTTTCCAGCTGGTGGACTCTGCTCCCTTCCGTGAATTTGCCGAATGTGCTGTACCTGTAAGGACAGAGGCTTGAACCCCTGTGTGGTGTTGGGTGTATGGAACCCAATAGCAAGCCGAAAGAGGAGACCAGAAGGAATATAACTAATAGAGCTTTACTGAAGGAAACAAAATATAAGTCCAGAACAAACGTAATGCAAGGTTTCTTTGGCAGAAATAAAAGTCCAGAATAAACGTAATGCAAGGTTTCTTTGGCAGAAATAAAAGTCCAGAATAAACGTAATGCAAGGTTTCTTTGGCAGAAATAAAAGTCCAGAATAAGCGTAATGCAAGGTTTCTTTGGCAGAAATAAAAGTCCAGAATAAACGTAATGCAAGGTTTCTTTGGCAGAAATAAAAGTCCAGAACGGAAAGTCGTAGGGATATGAGGGCAGGGTCCGGTACTGATGTCGTGAAGACAAGCCTGGGAATGGAACGGGCACTGTGATGGCAAGTTGGAATGGAAGTAAAGCTGGTACCGTGGCAACCGGAACAGAAGCAGGACTTGCACTTTGGAAGCAGGAACGGAAGCAGGACTGGCACCTTGGAAGCAGGAACGGAAGCAGGACTGGCACCTTGGAAGCAGGAACGGAAGTAGGACTGGCACCTTGGAAGCAGGAACGGAAGCAGGACTGGCACCTTGGAAGCAGGAACGGAAGTAGGACTGGCACCTTGGAAGCAGGGCGAAAAGCAGGACAGGCACCTTGGAAGCAGGAACGGAAGTCAGGATGTCCTTAGCGTAGCACGAAGGGAACCACTGGGTAACGTGGTGGAACCACAGTATAACCTGGTTAGTGAGCTGGAGAAAGCGGCAGGTTTAAATAGGGTTCAGGGAATCATACGAACACCGTTCACCTGGGACTCGCAGGTGGAATTGAGATACCTGAGTGCTTGGCAGATTAATTGGTGGTATGCGAGGATCTCCAGTGCAGGTGGAATGCAGTACCTTAACTTGACCAGCAGAGGGCAGAGTTTTCATGTTCCAGGATGGACGATCGCGCATGCGCGCCCGACCTCCGCTCAGATGGATCGCGGAGACGGCGTGGGACACATCTTGGATCTCCTCCCTCGAGCTGCAGGCCGGAACCAGGAGCGACGCGCCACGAGGGACCTCAGGTGAGTCTGCCAGGCGTCCCAACATGGCGGCCGCGTCCGACCGCGGCGCGGGGCATCACAGGACCCCCCACCAAGGCGCGACCCCCGGGTGCGCTTGATCGACGGCTTGGACGGATAACGGAGATGAAAGGCACGAACCTTTGCAGGAGCATGGACGCTGGCACTGGGTTCCCAGGATCGTTCTTCAGGACCGTATCCCTTCCAGTGAACCAGGTATTCTAACCTGCCGTAACGGAGTCTCGAATCCAGAATGCGTGATATCTCGAATTCCTCTTCTCCAGATACGGGCACAGGAACAGGTGGTTTAGCATTCCGATCGGGAAACGGATTCTCATGCCAGGGTTTCAAGAGAGATACATGGAAGACAGGATGGATCCTGTAGGAAGGAGGAAGAGTTAAGCGGGCCGCCACGGAGTTAACCATTTTGAGAACCGGAACGGGCCAATGTAGCGAGGACCCAGCTTCTTTGAAGGGCAATCCAAACGGAGATGAGCCGTGGATAGTAACACCTTATCTCCAGGTGCATACACAGGAGCTTCCTTGCGACCACGATCAGCATATTTCTTTTGGTTCTGCTGGGCTAGTCGTAGCTGATGGCGTAGCGTTCGTAGTTGACCGCGTAGGGTTCTCAAGCGGGTTGACACTTCTGGAACTGGAGTGTTGAGCGGCATTTCCGGAAGAGTGCTAGGATGATAACCGTAGTTGGCAAAGAAAGGTGAGAAGCGAGTTGATGAATGTACCTGATTATTGTACGCAAATTCAGCAGTTGGTATGACGTCCAGCCAGTCGTCTTGGAGATGCGTGGTGAAGCAACGAAGATATTGTTCTAGGCGTCTGATTTGTCCGCTCCGTCTGGCCATTACTCTGTGGATGAAAGGCTGAAGAGAGACACCTGGCAATTTTTAAGCTACGACACATTTGGGACCAGAAACGGGAAGTAAACTGAGATCCTCTATCAGTAACAATGGAACGAGGAGTACCATGGAGTCGGAACACCTCCTTGATGAACAAGGTGGCTGTTTCAGCCGCTGTGGGTAGGCCTACCGCTGGTATGAAATGGGCCATCTTGGTGCAGCGGTCTACCACCACCAGGATGGTGGTGTAGCGATGTGAAGGGGGAAGATCTACTATAAAGTCCATTGAAATGTCTTTCCACGGATGCAGCGGTGGAGCCAGGGGTTGTAGAAGACCAGCAGGATGGGTGCGGGGTTGTTTGTTGCGTGCACAGACAGAACAAGAGGATACAAAGGCGACGATGTCTTTCTTCACGGATGGCCACCAGAAGTACCGATATACGGCATCTATGGTTTTCTTGATGCCACCATGTCCAGCGGCCGGGATGTCGTGGGAGTGTTGCAATACCTGTAGACGAATCTCAGGAGGGACGTATATTTGTTCGCCATGATAGAAGAGACCATCGTTGGATATGAGCCCCTGGATGTCAGTCGGTGGGTGAAGACTATATTTCTTTATATTGTCTATTAAGGACCCTTGAGAAGCGCAGAAGAAGTCGTTAGGTAGGATGGAGTCGGTTTGTGTGGTGGAAGGAAAGGCGTCTGAGTCGTACCGACGGGAAAGGGCATCTGCCTTACCATTTCTTACTCCAGGTCTGTAGGTGATATGCAACAGAAAGCGGCGAAGAATAACGCCCATCTGGCTTGTCGAGGTCGCAATCTTTTGGCGGTGCGGAGATATTCCAAATTACGGTGGTCCGTGTAGACGACCACAGGATGTTTTGCCCCTTCGAGGAGGTGTCTCCATTCCTCGAGGGCACTCTTGATTGCCAGGAGTTCTTTCTCACCTATACTGTAATTCTTTTCGGCTGGGGTAAGACGTCTGGAATAAAAGGCCACGGGATGCAGAAGGTTCTTGATTCCGGATTTCTGGGAGAGTATCGCTCCTAGGGCAATATCAGAGGCGTCGGTTTCCGGGAATATGGCAGGTTGATGTCTGGCTGTTTCAGGATTGGGGCTTGGGTGAAGCTTTCTTTCAGTTTATTGAATGCCCGCTGAGCTTCTTCAGTCCAACAGAATCTCACATCTTTCTTGGTCAGGGAGGTGATGGGTGCGGTGAGATGAGAGAAGGACCGAATGAAGCGACGATAAAAATTTGCGAATCCCATAAATTGCTGAACCATCTTTTTTGTCTCTGGGTGTCGCCCAGTCTAGGATTGCCTTGATTTTGGCTTTATCCATTTCGATATGTCCTGGTGATAAGACATATCCCAGGAATTCTATAGAGGACTTTTTCGAAGGTGCTCTTTTCAATTTTACCGTATAACTTATGTTGACGGAGACGAGATAGCACAAGACGGACGTGTTGCGTATGTTCTTGGATGGTTCGAGAGTACACCAGGAGATCGTCGAGGTAGACCACAAGGAAGGTATCCAGAACGTCGCGGAAGATATCGTTGAGAAAATGCTGGAAGGCGGCTGGAGCATTACATAACCCAAACGGCATGACGAGATACTCGAAGTGACCGTATCGGGATCGGAAGGCGGTCTTCCACTCGTCTCCTTCTCTCATGCGGACCAAGTTGTACGCTCCGCGAAGATCAATCTTCGTAAAAATACACGCATCCTTCACCCTATCGAGTAGTTCAGGAATCAATGGGAGCGGGTATCGGTTCCGTACTGTGATTGCGTTTAGTGCCCGGTAGGCAACGCAAGGGCGGAGACCGCCGTCTCTTTTCCCAACGAAGAAGATACCTGCTCCAGCAGGAGAGGTGGAGTGCCGGATGAATCCTTTTGCGAGACTGTCTTCGATATAGTCCTTTAGAGACTGTGATTCGGGGACAGACAGGTTAAAGATACGTCCGTGGGGTATGGGTGCTCCTGGAAGGAGGTCAATAGGACAGTCGTACTCTCTGTGTGGAGGAAGTGTATCGACCCCTTTTTTCTCAAATACGTCTTGAAAGTCTGAATATTTAGGTGGCAGTGTGGAAGATGGATAGGTGGAAAAGGCGACTTTCTCGGAGTTGGAGCCGTTCATGCAGTGGACTCGGCAGTGACAGGATGGAAAGGAAACGGTATTGGAAGACCAATCAATATACGGGTTGTGGGTGCGAAGCCAAGGAAGTCCCAGTACTATAGGAAATAGGGGGGAAGGAACGATATCCCACTGAAGACTTTTTGGTGCTTGGTTCCATTAGGAGCTTCAAGAGGATGGTTTCATGGGTAACTGGACCGGTGCGTAGGGTACTTCCATCTACCATATGCAGAGGTACGGGTTTTTTTTTTAGTTGGGTAGGAACAGCCAAGGAGGTGGCAAGGGATAGATCAAAGAAGCTGTTACTGGCTCCGGAGTCGATGATGGCGTTCAATTCAACGCTTCTATCTCCCCACTGTAAGGTGACAGGAATAGTTAGGTGAGTAGAAGCGGAGCCGACCACACTTTGCAGAGAGGCAATAGTAAGATGGCTCTTACCTCTTTCAGAGGGACGTGGTGGTCGTGTAGGGCAGCCACGTAACAGGTGACCTGGTTGGCCGCAGTATAGGCAGAGATTCTGGGTGCGACGTCTATCACGCTCAGAGGACGACAGCGGACCTTTAATAGTGCCAATCTCCATGGGTTCGGGACTTGAAGAGGAGGAGGTCGGTCGTGGAGAAGTCACAGGGGAAGGTTCGTGTCTTCGAGGAGGCGTGAAAGGAGTATTGGAGAGTCTTTCTTGACGTCGTTCTCTGAAGCGCTGGTCCAAGACCAGAGACTGGGTGATCAAGGCCTCCAAGGAAGTAGGTACTCCTATACGAGCCAATTCGTCTTTCAGTTGTTCGGAAAGACCATGACGAAAGTGATCTTTAAGGCCCACATCATTCAGGCCTGTATCGGCTGCCACCGCCCGGAACTCAGAGATGTAGTCCTCCACCGGTCGCCTTCCTTGTTTTAGATGTCGGATGGTGGTTAAAGCAGCAGAAGACCTTAGGGTCATCATAGATAGGATTCATAGCCCGGACGAAGGAACCCCAGGAAGTCAATAGGGGGCTTCCTTCACGTAGTAACTGGAAGGCCCATTCCTGTGGAGGTCCAGACAGTAAGGAGATGGCTGACCTCACCTTCACAGAGTCTGATCAATAGGTACGTGGGCAAAGTGAAAACATGAGCTCACATGCGGTGATGAACGTACGATACCTTGTGCGATCACCGGCAAATCGTTCAGGCATGTTGACTCTGGGTTCGGGAGCAGGCAAATCCACCTGCTGTATCACAGAGCCAGATGGTGATGGAGGTAATGCAGCATTCTCAGCACGGCTTCTTTCCTTATGCAATAAGGCTTCTTGGCCGGTTTGTAGTTTCTGTACCACCTTGGTTAGTGCTGATACCTGTTCTGTAAGTACAGCAAGGATTTGGTTCGAGCTTGCGGGTTCCATGTTTTTTGGAACCAGGTTATTCTGTAAGGACAGAGGCTTGAACCCCTGTGTGGTGTTGGGTGTATGGAACCCAATAGCAAGCCGAAAGAGGAGACCAGAAGGAATATAACTAATAGAGCTTTACTGAAGGAAACAAAATATAAGTCCAGAACAAACGTAATGCAAGGTTTCTTTGGCAGAAATAAAAGTCCAGAATAAACGTAATGCAAGGTTTCTTTGGCAGAAATAAAAGTCCAGAATAAACGTAATGCAAGGTTTCTTTGGCAGAAATAAAAGTCCAGAACGGAAAGTCGTAGGGATATGAGGGCAGGTCCGGTACTGATGTCGTGAAGACAAGCCTGGGAATGGAACGGGCACTGTGATGGCAAGTTTGGAATGGAAGTAAAGCTGGTACCGTGGCAACCGGAACAGAAGCAGGACTTGCACTTTGGAAGCAGGAACGGAAGCAGGACTGGCACCTTGGAAGCAGGAACGGAAGCAGGACTGGCACCTTGGAAGCAGGAACGGAAGTAGGACTGGCACCTTGGAAGCAGGAACGGAAGCAGGACTGG
This sequence comes from Leptobrachium leishanense, assembly GCA_009667805.1. Lineage (NCBI taxonomy): Eukaryota > Metazoa > Chordata > Amphibia > Anura > Megophryidae > Leptobrachium > Leptobrachium leishanense. The sequence continues at coordinate 15,751 of RXON01002095.1, read as the reverse complement.
CACCTTGGAAGCAGGAACGGAAGTAGGACTGGCACCTTGGAAGCAGGGCGAAAGCAGGACAGGCACCTTGGAAGCAGGAACGGAAGTCAGGATGTCCTTAGCGTAGCACGAAGGGAACCACTGGGTAACGTGGTGGAACCACAGTATAACCTGGTTAGTGAGCTGTGCGTCTGTCAGCTTTTATTTTTTGCTTTTGAATATTGGCCTCCATGATTTCCTTAACCCTCTCCCATGTCTCTTGCAGGTTATTCAGATGCTCGTCCAAGGCTGGCAACGCAGTACCTAGGAATACGGAGGGAAGCATGGGAGGATCATAACCATAATGTCACATCTTGGCCCTGCCTCCTGCTGGTTGTAGCAGGGATTCAAGTTTTTTGGTTTTCAGGCTCTACAGACCATCTGTTGGGCTGGTTGGTCTGCGGTCACATGACCTTCTCAGCCCTATATATAGGCCCAGTAAGTCTCTTGCTCCTGGGGTCTGGATAGGTTACACCTATTAAGGTCCTGCTCCCTGTTCTTGATATATTACTCACTGTTCCTGATAATATATTGTATTCCTGTCTTCTCGTGTATGACTTCTGGTTCTGGCCCTTGGATTACTTTTACGTCTGTCTCCTAAAGATATTCTGGATTTCTCGTGTATGACCTGGCTTATGTTTTTGGACCACTCTCTTGTACGTGTTTAGTTAATGTGCATGTAGCGCTGTGTTTAAAACCTTACTGTGGCAGTACCCATTTTTGGCCACCGGAGGGAGACAAGCGCGATAAGAGACACTCAACATGGGGACTACATTTCCCGGCATGCTCTGGGAACGGACACAGGAAGTGGGTGGGACACTCCGAGTTACATCCTGAGCCTCGTGGAGATAGCTGGCAGAGCGTGCCAGGGAGTGAAGGAGACAGGACACAGTGCTGCATAGTGGAACAGTGACTAGGCCAGAACGCAGGTGCGGCCTATTTGGGTTATCCAGCCAGAGAAGAGGGAGACCCAGTGATCCACAGATATTACCCAAGCTGCTATCAAGGAAGCCGGAGGACCCTCGAGTTAGGAGTACCGCAGGTCTATCGGATTGGGAGAGCAGGCGGTAAGCCGGACAAGTCGTGGCCGGAGCCGAGAGAGAGCCAGACAACGGATCCAGTAGCCAGTATCCCAGTGAAGCATCGAGCGGAGAGACGTCCTGGGTCAGCGGAGCCTTGGTTATCGAGCGGATGGGTGAGAGGCCTCCAAGGCCGGTTGTAAAGCAAGAAAGCACGCTGTTGTTTGTTCCAAAAACCCACAGGGCCCCAACTTGACTAGTCGAAGACACCGCTTTAAGTAATTCACTGGCCAGTTGAATAGTACCCGGGTACCATAACACACACACACACTTACAGTCCGGGACTTAACCTGTGCGGGACACACTCCCTAATATCCAGAAAGGGGTTAAAGAATCGTATCTTATTTTTTCTTTTCCACTGCGCGGTTTCCTCGAATTACGAAGCATTGTATTTTCTTTTCCGCTACGCGTTTTCCTCGAATTACGAAGCATTGTATTTTCTTTTCCTCTACGCGTTGTCCTCGAATTACGAAGCATTGTATTTTTCTGTTCCGCTGCGCATTTTCCCGAAATACGAAGCCTCGTATTTCTTTTCCGCTGCGCGTTTCCCGAAAAACAAAATACTGTAAATATATCCATGAACACCGTGTTATCCATTATATGCTTTTATTGCTAGTAAACTATTTAAATTATAAAATCCACAACGGTGCTGGAGTATATTTATTCCCTAGTGCGGGGAGACTGACCCGTGGTTCAATTTCAGCGGCTCCTCCGGGAGTGAGCGCTACATGCATTTGCTCAGTAGATCTTTTGGTCATGAAATCAATAGCTACTGAGCAGTATCTAGTGTTCTCTTGTTGTCTGATCTCCCTGGAGGGAGTGCTAGGATCAGCAGTCCTGTTCACAGCATTTTTCAGGTACCAACAAGTTCTGCCCTGCACTCTGTTGAATTTATTCAAGTCTCAGTCCTGTTGCGAATTACTGTGTATTCTATTCTCATTCTGTCTACCCTTGCCCTGAATCTGTATTTAGAGTGAGAAATTATACCAGTGCAGGGCTTCCTCTTGTTCCCATCACCTGCACTATCACCTCTAGCTCTGTTTCTGTTTATGTTAGTGTGTGCTGGATTAAACATTATGAGACAAACCACAAACCTGCCTCAAGGGCTCAAATATATGCGCAATGAAGGGCCTTCCCTGGCATCTGCCCGGGACCCCTGTGACACATAAACTGTATGGAATGGTGAGTGACCTGTGGTTTCACTCGCTGAGTTGTTCAGTGGAACCTCAGCCCAGGGTAACAGGTCTGCCCATTCACTTTGCTTTTCGGACACAACACTGCAAGTATTGTTCGACACTCTGGTTGGCTCTCTCTGCGGCCCCATTCGTCTGTGGGTGATAAGCTGAGGAGAAACTCAACGTGATACCGAGGTTGTCACAAAACCCTCGCCAGAAACGAGAAACAAACTGGGTTCCTCTGTCGGATACTATTCCCAGGGGAATACCATGAAGTCTCACAATATTTTGCACAAACATTGGCACCTGCTCAATAGCTGAAGGCAGTGGGCAGACTGACAACTAATTGGGCCCTGGGCAACTGGAGACCATGGGGCCCCCTTGTGCCGCACCCACACAAAATCCCACCCATACAACGCGACATTCACATGTACATTATTGTACTAAAGAATTAATTTAACTCATTAAAATAATCTTTTTGAAAATTGTGTAAAAAAAAATAAATATCCATTTGACCCAGCAGCGAATTGGGGATTCCATTGTGCCCCCTCCAGATTTACAGATGGCCAGCGCTCTGCCACAGCTGCCATCACCCACTCATTGCAGCGAAGCCTGCACCACGGCACAGAAAGTGCCTGCGGCAAACGAGGAAAACTGACGATCACTTTAAAAGATACTGTACATTACAGAGCTCCACAGCAATAAAACTCACAGTACTCTGCGGTGTGTATGAGCGTATCACAGAGCTCCACAGCAATAAAACTCACAGTAATGTGCAGCATGTATGAGCGTATCACAGAGCTCCACAGCAATAAAACTCACAGTAATGTGCAGCATGTATGAGCGTATCACAGAGCTCCACAGCCTTTTTGACACAGCCTGGGAAATCCCATTCTTCATTACACCCCCCCCCATGGCCCCCTCCATTCTTTTTACGCAGGTCCCCATTTTTGTTTTTACACAGGTTCCCCTGTTGTATTTCCAGGCATGTCCCCTTTTTTTTAATCTACGCAGGTCTCCCTTTTTGTTTCTAGGCAGGTCCTGTTTTTATAGGCAGGTCCCTTTTTGTTTTTATGCAGGTCCCCATTTTTGTTTTTATGAAAGTCCCGTTTTTTTATAGGCATGTCCCCTTTTTTTTAATCTAGGCAGGTCCTGTTTTTTTTTTATAGGCAGGTCCCCATTTTATTTTTCTAGGCAGATCCAATTTTTATAGGCAGGTCCCTTTTTTGGTTTTATGTAGGTCTATATCGACTATGATCGATCGTATGCTGTTCATATGACTCGAGTTGCCTGGACAAAGCATCAGATTTCGTGTTTTTTGAACCAGGACGATAAGTCAGCAAGATATTGAAACTGGACAGGAACAAGGACCACCGAGCCTGCCTGGAATTCAAACATTTCGTGTCTCCCATGTAAATAAGATTCTTATGATCTGTTATTATTATCACGGGATCTTTGGTACCTTAAAGCAAATAGCGCCATTCGTACAGACGTACTGACGGAAGATACTGCAGACACCACACGGTCCGCTTTTCTTGACAAACGTAGAAAAAAAAAAAAGGTACCTGTGGGAAATAAAATGTAATATGAAAAATGATAAACATTTGAAAAGGATATGAAAAGCCATTGTGTGCGTCAAGGTGCTGGACGTTGCAAATGCGCTGCGTCTGACATCTCATCAGTCACACAGAACGCTACGCGGACGTGGCGCACTCTGCGTGTCCATGCTAGCGGGTTTACGTTCTTGCCTAACTTGCGTCTGTTTGCCACGTGCGTTGTGCGTGCGCAGTTCGGTGCGGACGCACTTAGTGTGTGGGTCTCTACTGATCATGATTCTATGCTACAACGGACGTTAAACTGTGCGGCAAAACGGACGTGATCACTGCGTTCGTCTGACATCAGCCTTAAAAAATGCCCTGTTTTGCGGAGTTTTACTAGTTTGTCAGGTTTAAAAACAGGCGAATTTCTACATTGAAACCTATAGGATTAACCTTTTCTTAAACCTGTCATGGGGTTCAATGTAGAAAAGTTTATATTTTGTTTTAATCCTTGTATTCATTTCCAGCAAAAAGTCTTTTTATTTATTGATTTTTCTGCTGTTTTTGTTTCAGCCGGCGAACTCTCCAGTATGGATTGTCTAACAGCGCATCCAGCGCCTCTAGATCCATTTTTATTTTTTTATTTTTAGAACACCTTTTTTTTTTATATTCAAAATTTTTATTTGGTAAATGTGTCAGCGTACAGTCAAAGAGAAAGGGCCTCGCAGGGCCATATAGTGTCCGCAACAATAGCTCATCATGGGGAAAAAGAAGAAAAAACAAATCAACAAATAGGCAAACAAATAGTCCGCTGTAGACATCGAGTACAATGGGGGAGGAAAGGGTAAACAAACAAGGGGTAGTGGCAAAGGCCAATACTGTGCCGACCTTGGTATCGTCCCGTTAGTCCAAGGGACCACGGGAGGCCAAGGGGGTGTAAGGCACAAGGCCCAGGCATTCTGGGGTCCAAACCCCGAGAAAACCTGTAAACACCACAAAGAAATAATAATTAACATCAAAAGGCAGACCAGCCAATAAAAAGTCTAAAATGTCACACGCAGGGTTTAAACTTGTCAGCAGAAAGACAGTGCATAATAAGAAAAATTAAAAACGATAAACAAAATGGTGAGACAGCAAAAAACATCCAGCTTAATGGGGGAAGGGTAAAGAGAAAAATAATAATAATAAAATAGTCTCTGCAAAAAGACCAAAAATAAGCAAGCAAAAGTCATCAGTATCATCCTAAACGTGTGCCGAGGGACATCAGAAAGGCATAAAGGGCTAAAGCGGGGGAGATCGTCAACAAATGAAGGTATCGCACGAGGAGGCCACAGGTGAGTTCTCAGCCAGCGTCCCGAAAAGGTAATATTTGTGCAACAGGCAGGGAGAAACATGGCAAGCCCGGCCTGTCAGCAAACCCAAACTCAACACAAGAAACCAGGGACAGAAAGCCGTAGATAGCATCAGCAAGAACGAGCCCTCTTCGGAGGGACCGGACAGATAGCCCCCGGGGGTTTGCAGCCGGGATCAGGACCACGCTGCGGGACCAAGACACGCGCCGCAGCCCCCTAGGATGGTGTTCCCCAGCCCCCAGCCGCTTCTTCACAACACATTGAGGCACCTCGACACCCGGATCAGACATCACCACTGCACACAGGGGGGATCAGCATCCGTTCTTCTCCAAGGCTTCCCGGTTCCCTGCCTCTGACCACCACCGCGTCCTCCAAATCCACCACATCCTCGGTGAGTATGTCCACCCCAGTCTCGTCCTCCAGGGTAGACTCCACTTCACCTTCTCGTTGCGGGAACACAGCCTCCGACCCGGAGACTTCCTCCACCACGCAAGCTGAGGGTTCAGCCACCGGTGACGCCGCGTCCTCCACCGCTGTCTTCCGTTCGGTCCCCAGCACCTCCATGAGCGTACGCCACATGCCACGCGTGATCGGGCTCTCATCGTCCCGGGGCATCAGCGCCAGGCAAGCCTCCAGCATCACCCCTAAAGTTCTTGTGGGGGGTGGGCAGATCAGCTGCCGCCGGTCCGCTTTCACCCCTGGTAACTCTGCTGCGGGTCCAACAGCAGCAGCCGGAGGACAGGGGGCCTCCATCCTCACAGCTCGCCGCAATCTGGACCTCTGGAAAGGGGGCCGGAGGAAGGACCGAAGGTGCAGGCGCCGAAGCCTAGGCCCCAAGATGGCCACCGGCAGAACGTGCTCCGCAGGTGCTTAAGGCCCGAAACGGGGTGTCTCTGGTCCGGAGTGGGGGGTCCAAGCGGCCTCCGGACTGCACTACTCCGTTGGCCAGCCACCCCGATACCGTCAAAGAAGAAAGCCCAGATTAGTCTTCTAAAGGTCCTTAATAGCACAGTTATGTGGAGCTCCTTCAATGCACGTCCATCTCCGCCCCTCAGATCCATTTTCGCACAAAGGACGGCAGTGTTTACAAAAGCAGAATGCAATATTATATAGTCTCAGAAAAAAATACAAGAATAAACAGCTTTTTGGGTCCATAGCCGCTGATCGCTAGTCTGCTGCAGTGAACGACCCTCGTCAGACCAAGTCGTGCGACCGATATCGCTCACAGTCTGACGACCAAGTCGATCGTACAAATATGGACCCAGTGGAGGTCCAGCCTAGAGCTCTATGGGAAATTCTGCTTGCTAACCCATGTGACCTGAGCACCTGTCATGTGACTACAGACTTTTCCTCAATTTACAGCATGAGCTAAAAACACAAGAGATAACTCTGCAAAGTGTCTCTAACTGCACATACAGAGTTTGTCTCTTGTGTTTTGAACTCGAACATAGAACTTCCTGTACAGAAGAGGAAAAGGTCTGAATCTTTGAAATCACTTCCGGTAACAGAGAAATAAACACTGAAAGGAGGATCCAGGCTGCAGGTCAGAGCTGGGATTGTGTGTCTTAATATACAAATATTAGGGGAAGATTGGATTTATATTGTGCTAGAAATGTATTAGGAGACTCCATAAAGATGGCTCCCACAGAGCAGACACATGGAAAAGCTGCTGTGTCCTCTGTGTTTAGCCCTCTGTAAAAATATATTTATATAATATGATTCTCAGGATCCGCTAATTCCCCGTATACTCATATATAGAGCTCAGGATCCTCTAATTCCCCGTATACTCATATATAGAGCTCAGGATCCTCTAATTCCCCGTATACTCATATATAGAGCTCAGGATCCACTAATTCCCCGTATACTCATATATAGAGCTCAGGATCCTCTAATTCCCCGTATACTCATATATAGAGCTCAGGATCCTCTAATTCCCCGTATACTCATATATAGAGCTCAGGATCCTCTAATTCCCCGTATACTCATATATAGAGCTCAGGATCCTCTAATTCCCCGTATACTCATATATAGAGCTCAGGATCCTCTAATTCCCCGTATACTCATATATAGAGCTCAGGATCCCCTAATTCCCCGTATACTCATATATAGAGCTCAGTATCTTCTAATTCCCCGTATACTCATATATAGAGCTCAGGATCCTCTAATTCCCCGTATACTCATATATAGAGCTCAGGATCCTCTAATTCCCCGTATACTCATATATAGAGCTCAGGATCCTCTAATTCCCCGTATACTCATATATAGAGCTCAGGATCCTCTAATTCCCCGTATACTCATATATAGAGCTCAGAATCCGCTAATTCCCCGTATACTCATATATAGAGCTCAGGATCCTCTAATTCCCCGTATACTCATATATAGAGCTCAGGATCCACTAATTCCCCGTATACTCATATATAGAGCTCAGAATAGATGGATATGAGACAGTTCGATGATGTGATCATGTCACGAGTCATTGTGTGGGGTTTCAGGTTTGAGCCCAATGTGCAGTATAAACAAAGTGGAGTGAGGCAGATATACATATGGGTTCAAGAAATAAAAGGTTTATTACATGAGAACAGTATGAGTAAACCAAAGGGACACTGAATGATAAGGGAGTATAGGTTTCTGGGTGAGTCAGGAATGGGACGGATTAGATACACAGGACAGAACACACCAAGCAGACAGGACAGGAAAGGGGTTGACAAACAGATAGGTGGACAAGACAGGACCTGAGGCCGAACTCAAGATACACAGAATACTGAAATCAAGACAAAGAGGGCAGGACAGGAAGAGGGCTGACTATAAACAGAAATCAGGAGACACAGAAACTAAAGAACACAAGGAGACTTACTGAATATAGGACAGAACAAGGAGGGAGTTGAGGACCAGGAGACACTGTGTGTTGAAGTTCATGCACAATATGGGCATCTAGGCGAGGTCTCCAAAAAGGGGGCAATCCAAGAGAATGGTCAAAGTCCTTGCATGGGTCTGGCAGACGACTGGCAGAATAGTGGTCAATGTCCTTTGCAATAGTCAATAATCAGAAGGCACAGGGAAAGAAATGGAGAGTAGCAATGGAGGGTCATAGTGGGAACCCAAGAACATGAATGGAGGATCAGAAAAGAATATCATGGTAGGAGTCAAGGAACATGAATGGAGGGTATCAATAGAAGGTCACGGTGAGAAGCCAGGAATAGGAATGGACGGTCACAGTGGGATATCCACACAGAGTAGAGGTTTACCTCACGCAGGTCAGACACAATGAGAGATTTCAAAGCATAAGCCATCTCCTTAGGGTGGTGTTTGTCTATACAGGAGGCGAGAAAAAGAAGGGTTTGTGAGGGTCCTGAAAATGAACAACAGCACTAGTGGCCTACTCTCTCTTGTGAGACCTGAGCGAGCCCCACTGCAGAGCAGGCCAATAGTGCCATTGTTTGCTCTCAGGACCCTCACAAACCCCTTTATCTATAAAGGAAGTCCAGGCCCAGTCCATACCTGAAACTGGAGAGGAGAGGGGAAACCTGGCGTGGACTCCTGGGCACCTGAACACCAAACAAGACAGGGGTGAAATCACACGCGCTGAGACTATTTTGCTACACTGTCATTTTCACAGTGAATAAAGATTATGTTCCTTAGTGTCCTTTGACCCAATATTTTACCTTTCAGGGATAAAATCCGGTTTGGGATCATACATGGAGTAGGGTTGCTGGAGTTTTATTAAGAGGCAACTACAGATTTGCCCTTTTTATGGCGCCGGCGCGAGGGCCGTGACAGATCAGCCCAGACACTATGATCCAGATCTACAGCACCCAAAGCAAACCCTGTCTCTTACAGGACTCAGAGCGAAGTGTGAGGAACATCTAAGATGCCTGAGTTGTTGAGGCTTCAGTGATGGGTGTGAGGAAGGTGTATTTTTTTATTGTCTGTATTTTTGCTCAGGATGAAACTGAGCAGAATATTCCTGTGTAATTCCAGACACATTGTGCTTCCTCTAATCGTTCCTCCACAAGATCCGGCCGTCCAGGTAACCTGTGATAATGAATCCACTCACAGCCAGGGATCCGCTGAGCCAGAGGATCCTGGATCTAACTCTGGAGATGATCTTTCTGCTGACTGGAGAGGTAAGAGATTCCATGAGATTCCATATTGCTGCTGATATTAAATCCCCCTGGAGCTGTGTGACCCAGGAGACATTTCAGAGGCAGATCAGTAGTAGATTCATGTGTAAATAAAGGTTCCAGCACACCATACAGCACACTATGGAGATAACACTGACACATACACAAAAGCATGGGGGGGCCCAGGGGGGCGACATGTTTATACCTCTCTATATTGGGGTCACTCTCAATGTTTAGGGTCATATGGTGGTGAAGATCCATGAGATGGTCAGTGAGAGCAGCTGTCACCAAATATCAGAAGGACACGGCAGGAGCCAAAGCTTCAATACGGAGCCTCCACCTCACTCAGGAATCCATGAGCAAAACCACGAGAAGATCCTGGAGCTGAGCAATCAGATCATCCGTCTGCTGACTGGAGAGGTGAGGCTACTGGGAATGGGACATTATACGCTAACACCAAGGCATGTGTCTGGATGGTGACTGTGTCATTGTGTGTGTCAGGTTCCTATACGCTGTGAGGATGTCACTGTCTATCTCTCCATGGAGGAGTGGGAGTATGTGGAGCGACACAAGGAGCTCTATGAGGACGTCATGATGGAGGATCACCGGCCTGTTACTACACTGGGTAAGAGATGCTTTAATTCTCATAATGTTTGTGTCCAATCCCAGAGCAACGTGTCCCAATAATCCCCTGAAATGTTGTCTGTGCCGTGTAATAGACGTGTTCCTGAATGAACATCTCACGTGTTCATGTGATTTTCCCTCCAATAGATAAATCTGTATGGGGTGAATTTCACGCTGCGGTTTCTTTATGGGATATTGGATGTGAAAATGGAAGTGAAATTCTAAGCAATAATGTGGAAAAGGATCTGAACAAGACGAGAAAAGGACGAGCTGAATCTGCAACATACACAGAGCGAGAATCTCTGGCGTCTGAAGAAAGACACGTCCCAGAGAAAGAGATTTATCCAATCACAGAACCCCCAGAATATTCACCCCCTGATATTAAGGAGGAACCGGCCTCATGTGACGAAGGAAATCTCCCAGACAGCGACATGTATGAAGCCCCAGAACATACACAGACACAATATACCTCTACTTATACAGGGGCAGAATCCGAGTCACATGGAGAAGGAGATATCTCACATCCTGACATTTCTCCCCTCCCAGAACATACACAGACTGAATATCCATCTACTGACATTAAGGAGGAATCACCCACATATGGAGAAGGAAATCTCCCAGACAGCGACATGTATGAACCCCCAGAACATACACAGACTGAATGCTCAGCTGATGATAATGGAGAATATGTAAAATCCAATCCAAACCCAGTGGAAATAAACCATAGCGAGTCCTTAATAGAATCCAGAAAGCCAGATCACAGGATATATTATACAGATCCCCTTACTCAGAATTCAGTTTATAAAGGACATTCAGCGTCTTCTTCTGAAATGGGGAAAGTCTCATATTCTGAGTCTGACCCTGTGATACATGAAACAAGTTACAATGAAAAACAACCATTTTCAACAATGTCTTGGGGAGAGAATTCCACCCCAAAACTGGGCCTTACCCTCCAACATGTTCACACCCTAGAGCAACGATTCTCATGCTCTGAATGTGGGAAGCATTTTACAGACCGCATTGCTTTTAAAAAGCATCATAGGATTCATACCAGAAACACACAGTCTAAATGCAGTGAATGTGGAAAATGTTTTATTCGGGCCTCAAATCTTGCAGACCATATAAGGATTCACACAGGAGAAAAACCATTTAAATGTGATGAATGTGGGAAATGTTTTATTCGGGCCTCAAATCTTGCAGACCATATAAGGATCCACACAGGAGAAAAACCATTTAAATGTGTTGAATGTGAGAAATGTTTTACCCAGGCCTCATCTCTTGCAAAACATAAAAGGATTCACACAGGAGAAAAACCATTTATTTGTACTGAATGTGGGAAATTTTTTACCTCGTCCTCAAATCTTGCAAATCATAAAATGATTCACACGGGAGAAAAACCATTTAAATGTGATGCATGTGGGAAATGCTTTATTTGGGCCTCAAATCTTGCAAGACATATATGGATTCACACAGTTGAAAAATCATTTAAATGTGATGAATGTGAGAAATGTTTTACCCAGGCCTCATCTCTTGCAAAACATAAAAGGATTCACACTGGAGAAAAAACATTTATGTGTACTGTATGTGGGAAATGTTTTGCCTTGTCCTCAAATCTTACAAATCATAAAAAGATTCACACGGGAGAAAAACCATTTAAATGCGATGAATGTGGGAAATGCTTTATTCGGGCCTCAAATCTTGCAACACATGTAAGGATTCACACAGGAGAAAAACCATTTATTTGTACTGAATGTGGGAAATGTTTTACCTCATCCTCAAATCTTGCAAAACATAAAAAGATTCACACGGGAGAAAAAACATTTAAATGTGATGAATGTGGGAAATGCTTTACCCAGGCCTCATGTCTTGCAAGGCATAAAATGATTCACACGGTATAAAAACCTAGTTGCTTAGATTCATTGCTTATAATGGAAATGTTTTAGCTGCCAGACTTTTCTTATTGAGCATGTGAGGACTCCTAAGATGAAAAGTATTTATAAATAGTTACAGGTACATATACAGATAATTACCAGAGAGAGTGTAGCAGACACTGCATGTTGATAGACCAAGAGCTTGGGCATGATAAGGTTAAACAGAGAGAGGAGTGAAGCAGCTGGAAAAGGAGCTTATATAAATGAGATTGTTGGATTGGGCGAGAAGGTTCTGGCTGCTGACTGGAGCTCCACTCTGTATAGGAAACATGTAACCTCCACTCACCCATGTGACCTCCTTCCAGGGCTCGATTTAACATAGGGCAGATGGAGCAGCATCTCCAGGCCCATGCCTCAGAATAGGCCCAGAGAAAGGATAACTATGTCTGCATTTGGACCCCTGTATCTCCACCTCCATAGCCGCTACTGGGTCAAGTGAGGTATCACTGGAAAGACCAGAGCATGGCCTTTCCGATGATAGCAAACATGACCAGGTTTTAAGTAAAACAAAAAAGAATAATAAAATATTTACTTTTTCTAACAGTAATATTTTTCAATTAGAAAGTAAACAATGATGCTGCACTAACCATCACATTTATCATGTCACGAACAAGTATGGAGGTGATGGGTCATGGTACAATCAATTGTTACATCAAAAAACCTAAACCGTCGCACTGCAGTGAAGAGCACTGCGGGGAACTTTGGACCCATGCGTCACTAATCTTTACACCTCACAAGGTCAAGTGAGGTGTCATTGGACAGGGCAGAGTCTGGCCTTTGCATTAATGCCAAACCTGACCATGTAAAATCGGAAAAAAAACCCTTTATTTTTAGTTCCAAAGCGATGGCATTGTCCATTTGTCACGTATAAAATGAGCAATGCCACTCCCATTACTCACCTTCTCATTTCCCACGCTGGGAGCAAGGTCAGTGTTTTATACATGGTCATAATATTTGTGTAAAAAAAAATATGTTCCAAAACACAAGGGAAATATTTCCTTTTTTTTTCAGTTCTTGGTTAAAATTGTATATTTTCTTTCTCAGAAAAATGCAGTAACAGGTTCCCATTTCCCATTTTTATAACAAGAATGCCCTATAGAATATATAACCACAAATGTTTGGATGATAAAATGGGAAGAAAAAAAATTACACTATTTAAATGATTAAAATCTGTATGAAAAATTAATCTCACAGTATCTGCCTGCTTAGATATAGCCGTATCTGCACTATTAAATAACCAAAAATATGTTTTCATTTCACTAAATTCCAAAAAAGCCACCAGAATCTTCAGCTCCATAGAGAACTTAATCCGGGCCTGCCTCCTCCACTCACCCATGTGACCTCCACTCAATCAAAGTTTTTTTTTTCTTTGAAATCAACTTTAATGTTACGAACAGCAATAAACACAATAATTCTGAGCGCTGGTTTCTGCTTGATTTTCATAATTAAGGGTTAATGAGCGGATTCATTGCATTAAGAAGATCCTGTTAGGGCAAAGGATAAAGTATAGGAATGTTTTTTGGAAGTTATACATCATCTCAGCAAATCACAGGATTCCTCCATCATTTTGACTTTTCGTGTATTATGTACAGTTTAAAATTCACAATATTTAAAGCTCCGCCGACTCGACACGAGAAACTTGTGACCTTCACAACCTCCACACGCGCAATAAAGAGGAGATCCCTTTACATGGAAAGGTTTGCTGCAAATTCTCTCCCTTTTTTAACGTATTTTACCCACTAGTGACCGGACTGTGTTACAATTTTTTACTGATAGTGACTGTTGAGGAATATTTTAATCTTTCTCTATATGCATATTCTTAGATCAAATTGATCTTCTGATAAACTCTTTGTATCTTGAAGTCTTTTGAGTCAGAATGGGAACCAGATGTTGAAAACCTGCCTCAATTCTTGAAGAATGATCAATCATGGCTTCCAGCTTTCATTGAGGCAGGAGACCTCAAGTCTACACCCTTGTGACCTTCTGACCCAAAGACTCTAAAGTTACCGGCCTAAAACTAAAGCCCTCTTTGATGTAAAGACCTGACCATTGATTAAGTTTAACCAGATGTTGTAAGGCGCCTCACTGTCTAGGGTTAACTTGAATAACGTATTGTATCTAAGCTCTTTGTTTGAGATAGTTTGGAAAACGCGCCAAAAGCTTAACCAATCATATGTATTACAGGCTGTCTTCTACTGTGACGTAAATTTCTGTACTTAAAGAAGACCATGTGTTTGGTTCTTCAGAGGGAAGGAAACTAAAGGCTCAAACTCTATATTGTGTCTGTGGTTTATTTCTCTCACCAGATATCTGATTGATTCTCAATTTGTAGTTTTATGTTATATAAGAAAATAATAAACAGTCGGCCGGCTGTGAGAAGAACAGGGGACTGACTAATGCCATAATCTAGAAACATCACAACAGTGACCAAGGCTGTTTTTCCATTTCTGAAGTGTTTGTGTTTAGCTGTAATTTTCCTTCTTTATTTATAGAACCCTCACATATTATGTGCAGTTTTTCTCTCCATAAGATGGACTTTCTAAAGATACTTTTACTTTCATCGTACCATATAATTCACTAGAAAAAAATAATTGTGAATTTGATGAATCTTTTTAAAACCCACTTTTATTTTTCATTTTACCTCCCAAAGTGAGTTACGCATCTACAACCCCCCCCCCCCAAAAAAAAGATCCTGGCTAAATAGTTTCTAACTTTGGTCCTAGGTTTAGAAATATCCAGTTTCATACGGGTTATTCAGAAAGCACCAACATTTCACTGCACTTCATTGCCCTTTGGCGATTCAATTTGCACCCACCCTGCAGTGAATTCACTACTCCCCCCCCCCCCAGGGTCACTGAGTGGACGAAGATGGAGTCGCTGAAGCTGCCAAACAGCAAAAAACTTTTTTTAAAAAATGGAACTTTGCTATTCTCCTAATCGGTGTTTAAACCAATAATAATGCCTTAAAATGTGAGTAAATGATAAAAAGGTCCTATAAAAAAATTATGAAAGGGTCTGTTACAGAATAAAAAAAGCCTTTAGAAAAAATTGTGATTCAAAAGTTTCGTATAAAAAATACATAAAATGCAAAAAGGTGTTAAAAAAAACATAAAGATTTGTTGCTGAAAATGAAAAGAAGAAATGGTTTAACAAAATGAAACAAAATGATAATATTGCTTTACATTGAAACCCCTCCCTCGGCATACCCATGAAGTGGACGTGCGTTGCGCGTCATTGGCTGCTAGGAGGTGGGCTGAACCAGACTGTTCCTCAGCAGCGAACTGTGCACGATGTGTGCCAACTAGTGGGCGGGGCTGGAGGAGGCCCATTGAAGTCAGCAGGGTGTACTATGCCGCTCTGCAGCTTCAAGGTCCACCCGCCGCAGGGATGGCATAGTATGCCCTGTGGCGGGAAAGGGTTAAGTTAACTCTGCACACTGGACAGACGAGTCAAAAGCTGTCCTTCAAGGTCAACACGTGCCAGTATTCAGGACTGGGAAAACGCACGTTTGTAGAAGTTAGTCAGGTCAGTGTTCACTTTAAACAATATGTAATTAAATGGAAACTGAGCTTTGATTCTGAAAATAACAGTTTTGATTCATCCTATGACTATGTTTCCTCCCATGTGCTTGACACAGGAGCTAGCAATCATTAATCATTACAGATCTATACATTGCTATAGAGTGGGTCGTCAATAATGAGGCACTGTTCTGTGGGTGCATGACCATGCCAAATTATGTGTCCATGAATGAAGAGGACCACCATAATGCCCTAGACAACATGATGCAAAGAGAAGAACCAGAAGCAAGGGAGCCTTTTCCGTTTTGTATTTCATCACAGAGAAGACATGGAGTTGTTTTTGCAGCGGGAGTTTGTGAACAGCTGATTTGTTGTGCAGGGAGAGGTATTAGCAG
>RXON01002094.1:0-29690 GCA_009667805.1 Leptobrachium leishanense | reverse complement strand
GAGCGCCGGTGATTGCTGATGACCTGTCATCTGACCGCCGGCGCTTACTGTGTCAGAGCGCCGGCGGTCAGGTGACAGGGCATCTGTGATCGGCCGCTCAGCTCGAGTCCAGTCACTTGCTGTGGACGTGCACTGCGGTCTGTAAGCCCAGATCACGGTGCAGCACCCACATCCACCGGACCACCAGGGAAGCGGAGGCTGCCGCCAGGCCTGCGGGGGTGAGAGGTCCCGGCGGCTATCCATTGGATGCGGCCAGCCGGGTACCCCCTCCTTGACCCCCCCCTCTGGACCAAAATTCAACCCCTCCCTGCAAATGAAAAAAAAAAAAGTAAGCAGGAGAGGGGGCAACTTTTATATATTATAGGCGCCGCACATTACAGGGGGTTTATTTCTGTGGATTTTGTGATACGCTCACACACACAGCACATTACGGGGGGGTTTATTTCTGTGGATTTTGTGATACGCTCACACACAGCACATTACTGGGGGTTTATTTCTGTGGATTTTGTGATACGCTCACACACAGCACATTACTGGGGGTTTATTTCTGTGGATTTTGTGATACGCTCGCACACACAGCACATTACTGGGGGTTTATTTCTGTGGATTTTGTGATACGCTCACACACACAGCACATTACTGGGGGTTTATTTCTGTGGATTTTGTGATACGCTCATACACACAGCACATTACAGGGGGTTTATTTCTGTGGATTTTGTGATACGCTCGCACACACAGCACATTACAGGGGGTTTATTTCTGTGGATTTTGTGATACGCTCACACACACAGCACATTACGGGGGGTTTATTTCTGTGGATTTTGTGATACGCTCACACACAGCACATTACTGGGGGTTTATTTCTGTGGATTTTGTGATACGCTCACACACAGCACATTACTGGGGGTTTATTTCTGTGGATTTTGTGATACGCTCGCACACACAGCACATTACTGGGGGTTTATTTCTGTGGATTTTGTGATACGCTCACACACACAGCACATTACTGGGGGTTTATTTCTGTGGATTTTGTGATACGCTCATACACACAGCACATTACAGGGGGTTTATTTCTGTGGATTTTGTGATACGCTCGCACACACAGCACATTACAGGGGGTTTTATTGCTGTGGATTTTGTGATACGCTTACACACACAGCACATTACTGGGGGTTTTATTGCTGTGAATTTTGTGATACACACAGCACATTACTGGGGAGTTTATTTCTGTGGATTTTGTGATACGCTCACACACATACAGCACATTACTGGGGTTTTATTGCTGTGGATTTAGTGATACGCTGATACGCACAGCACATTACTGGGGGGTTTTATTGCTGTGGATTTTGTGATACGCTCATACACACAGCACATTACTGGGGAGTTTTATTGCTGTGGATTTTGTGATACGCTCATACACAGCACATTCCTGGGGGGGTTTTATTGCTGTGGATTTTGTGATACGCTCATACACACAGCACATTACTGGGGAGTTTTATTGCTGTGGATTTTGTGATACGCTCATACACAGCACATTCCTGGGGAGTTTTATTGCTGTGGATTTTGTGATACGCTCATACACACAGCACTTTGCTGGGGGTTTTATTGCTGTGGAATGTGTGATACGCTCATACACAGAGCACATTGCTGAGTTTAATTGCTGTGGATTCTATGATATGCTCATACACGTTGCACATTACTGTGAGTTTTATTGCTGTGGATTCTGATACGCCCATACACAGCAAACATTACTGTGAGTTTTGTTGTGGAGCTCTGTGACACGCTCATACATACCGCACATTACGGTGGGTTTTTATTGCTGTGGATTCTCTGCTACGCTCACACACATACCACACACTACTGGGAGTTTTATTGCTACATACCCCCGGGGTGTAGGGGATATATAGTTATGTGAATGTATGGCTGTGTGTGTAAATGCAGGTATTTTTCTTTAAACAGGCTGCTGTGTGCAAAATTCGGCACCCGAGTCCTTGTCTCAGCCCGGCGTTGCCCCCTTGCCCTGCATCCAAAAGGCTGGTATTGCTCCTAGAATCGATGCTATATCTTCTGCCTGCACTGCACAAAGTAAGAATAGTGAATAAAGCATCGTGAGATACAGGTAGGAGACTAAATATTGATGCTTGGCAACAAGACCTTAACCTCCCTGGCAGTCCGATTTTGACATTTTTATACGTCAAAATCAGTGCATTTATGGTTTTCCCACGTGTGGCTCGCGGTTAAATTTCAATGCTGAAAGCAGTAACCCCGAGCCACACCTGGGCTGTTACCATAGGCGTGTGCACGGGGTGTGCCGGGTGTGCCTAGGCACACCCTAATGCCGGCCCGTGACACATTCTGGGTCCCGGCTGGCCGAATCCGATGGATAGCCGCCGGGACCCCTCAACTCCGCGGACCTGGCGGCAGTCTCCGCTTCCCTGGTGGTCCCTGTGGTTCGTGGGGTGCTGCACTGCGATCTGTGCATGGCGCACAGACCGCACAGCACATCCCACACTGACCCGAGCGGCCGGCGATCTCTGATGACATGTCACCTGACCGCCGGCGCTCTGACACAGTCAGTAAGCGCCGGCGGTCAGGTGACAGGTCATCAGCGATCACCGGCCGCTCGTGTCAGTGAGGGATGTGCTGTGCGGTCTGTGCGCCATGCACAGATCACAATGCAGCAGCCCACGAACCACAGGGACCACCAGGGAAGCGGAGGCTGCCGCCAGGCCCGCGGATATGAGGGGGCCCGGCGGCTGTTCATCGGATGCGGTTCCTCGACCCCCCCCTCTGTGCCACTGGACCACCAATGATTCATATTCAACCCCCTCCCTGCAAGCAGAAAAAACAAACAAAGGTGAGCAGGAGAGGGGGCAATTTTTATATATCAAAAATATTTTTTAATAGTGTATTCAAAATATTTTTAAACACAGAGCTTTATGGCTGTGGATTCTGTAATACACATACTGCTGAGTTTTATGGCTGTGGATTCTGTGATACACATACTGCTGAGTTTTATGGCTGTGGATTCTGTGATACACATACTGCTGAGTTTTATGGCTGTGGATTCTGTGATACACATACTGCTGAGTTTTACGGCTGTTGATTCTGTGATACACTGATACACACTGCATACTGCTGAGTTTTATGGCTGTGGATTCTGTGATACACATACACTGCATACTGCTGAGTTTTATGGCTGTGGATTCTGTGATACACATACACTGCATACTGCTGAGTTTTATGACTGTGGATTCTGTGATACACATACACTGCATACTGCTGAGTTTTATTGCTGTGGATTCTCTGATACGCTCATTCACACCGCACATTGCTTGGTTTTATTGCTGTGAATTCTGTGATATGCTCATTCACACCGCACATTGCTTGGTTTTATTGCTGTGGATTCTGTGATACGCTCATACACACTGCACATTGCTGAGTTTTATTGCTGTGGAGCTCTGATATGCTCATACACTCTGTATATTACTGAAGGTTTTATTGCTGCGAATCTCTGATATGCTCATACACACTGCACATTACTGTGGGTTTTATTACTGTGGAGCTCTGTGATACGCTCACACACACTGCACATTACTGTGAGTTTTATTGTTGTGGATTCTGGATATGCTCATACACACTGCACATTAATGTGGGCTTTATTGCTACATACCCCCAGGGTGTAGGAAGGAGGATATATAGTTATGTATGTGAACGTATGGCTGTGTGTATAAATGCATGTATCTGTCTTTAAATAGGCTGCTTTGCGTAAAATTCTGCACCTGTTTCCTTGTCGCAGTCCGGTGTTGCCCCCTTGTCTTGCACCATAAAGGATTGTTTTGTGCACAGAAATCGCCACAATATCTGCTGCCTGCACTCCACAAAAAGAATTACAGCGAGCGTCTTGGCAGCATCGTGAGGTACAGGTAGGAGACTGTATTGGTGCAAGTCAGCAAGAGGTTAAATGGGCCACTCTACTCAAATTTCACTCCCTTTTTAACATTTAACCACTTTGCTGCTGACGACGTGCTGAGCGCATCCTCTGGTTTCATGTTTGTGTGTAGAGGATGTACTCGGCACGTCGTTGAAGTCCTTGTGAGATCCGGCAGGTCGACATAGTGATTCCCAGAGTGAGACTGAGGGACTTTTTCTCCCAGTCTCCCTCTGCTCCTGGCGGCCAGAGGAGGCGAATGGAGCAGTCGTTCTTTCTGCAGGATGAGAGGTGAGTATCTGATTTTGGGGGGGGGGTTCAGCTGGTGCTGACTGATTCTGCAGAAGTGGAATCCGTTATCACCAGGTCCTGGTTGTGAGTAAATGTTCAGTAACCGCAACCGGACGGTAATCAGCGCTAGTAGATTGTAATGCTAATGCTGATTAACACTTTCCACTCCCCATGTTAAGTATAGGGAGCTGAAAAGCGCAAGATTCCAAATGGTAACGGGTTTTCTAACAGATTAGCGTTTGGATTTTAATATGGAACACCCGCGGTAGGACCACCAGAGCTAACGTTAACGCTCACTCAGATGGACACTAACATTAACGTTAGGAATGTAATATGGCCCGTAGAATATATAACTAACAATCTTTTGGATGAAAAAATGTGGTAACATAAATTTACACGCTGTATGTGATCGAAATCCAAATTTAAATTTTTTGATCTAGCATTTTGACGTGACATAATGTATACCGGGGTCATTGGTCCTCTAGCTCCTTTGGAACTATATCTCATATGTTGCTCGGCCCCTAATTAAGATAGTTGAGACTCATTGGAAATGTAGTTTCAAAATGTCTGGGTATCGAAGGTTGCTTAACCCCTGAAACATACACATACAGGGTTATCCAAAGAGATCCGAATTGCTTGAGAAAGGTAACCGAACGCTGAAAATCAGGGTTCAGTTACCTTTCCTGGCCATTCGGCTATCCAGAGAGCAGGCAATTCGCCAAATCCTAGCGAATTGCCTGCACATACGGTGCCTGTTCGAGGGCAGTGAATTCCATGAAAAAGCACTGCTTCGGCTATTCAGAGAACACAAACCAGCAGTGAAAGGTTCCCGAAATGCCCTGCCATTCCGTGGTTTCATGCGGCAGATTTATTCAGGAGAATCCCATAGGCTTCAATGTAAAAAATATTCCCGTTTTAATTCAATATCTAATCGTTCATTATAAAATTCTGCAGCAAAAAGTCTCTTTATTTATAGATTTTTTAGGATACTTTAAGCATTTTTCTGAATTTTTTTTTCTTTGCAAACAGCGTTTCATTTTCACAGATTCATACAAACGGTTTTGCTAATTTATTCACCTCCCTCGTCTGTGGTCTCAGCTGCTTCGGCTGTGTTCGGCTCCGGTTTTCAGCAGGTTAATCCAGATGTTTTTGGGGGTTTTCGGCGTGCATTCGGTGGGTTTTGCGGTTAGTTTTCGTCAGGTTTGTGGCAGCTTTTCCCTGGGTCACCGAAATGGGATCGGCAAAAGGAACCGAATTGAAGAGAACGAAAAGTCACCGAACGTGCGGTGACTTTTCGAATCTCTTTGAATAACCCTGATAGTAATGGTGTGTGTCAGTGGCGGAAGTACCAGGGTCGCAGCGGTCGCAGTTGCGACCGGGCCCTGGCATTCCGCCACTGGAGGGGGGCCCAGCACTGCCGCCAGATTCCGGCAATCAGCGCCGGAATCTGGGAGCCGCGCGCTGGCCGTCCCTCTCCCTACGCGAGCGGCCACTGACATGCAGCTTGGCTGCTCACGTGGGAGAGAAACCACCTGTCCAGCGCACGAGACCTCGCGCTGATCAGGTGGTTTCCGGCGAGTGGCCAAGCTGCATGTTTCCAGCGGCCGCTCGCCAAGGAGGACATCCCCATCGCCGGCGGAGCCTGTCCGGGGCCAGCAGAGGTAAGTAAGAGCTGGGGGGCCCTTATACCCATGATGAGCTGGGGCCTGGGGGCCCTTATATCCATGAGCTGGGGGGCATATCCATGAGAGAGCTGGGGGGCAAATCCATGAGAGAGCTGGGGGCAAATCCATGAGAGAGCTGGGGGGCAAATCCATGTGAGAGCTGGGGGGCAAATCCATGTGAGAGCTGGGGGGGCAATCCATGAGAGAGCTGGGGGGCAAATCCATGAGAGAGCTGGGGGCAAATCCATGAGCTGGGGGCATATCCATGAGCTGGGGGGGCATACCCATGAGAGAGCTGGGGGGGCATTTCCATGAGCTGGGGGGGCATATCCATGAGCTGGGGGGGCATATCCATGAGCTGGGGGGTATACCCATGAGAGAGCTGGGGGGGCATATCCATGAGCTGGGGGGCATACCCATGAGAGAGCTGGGGGATATCCATGAGAGAGCTGGGGGGCATATCCATGAGCTGGGGGGCATAACCATGTGTGAGCTGGGGGCATAACCATGTGTGAGCTGGGGGGGCAATATCCATAATCTGAGGGGCAATATCCATGCGTGAGCTGGGGCATATCCATGTGTGAGCTGGGGATATCCATGAGCTGGGGCAAATCCATGTGTGAGCTGGGGCATATCCATGAGCTGGGGCAAATCCATGTGTGAGCTGGGGCATATCCATGAGCTGGGGCAAATCCATGTGTGAGCTGGGCAATATCCATGAGCTGGGGCAAATCCATTGTGTGAGCTGGGGCATATCCATGAGCTGGGGCAGTATAAATATATATATATATGGGGGGGATATACATGTGAGCTGGGGGCATTTTTATATGGTCTGTTCTTATTGGAAAGCGTCACATGACATTAAAGAAAAGTATCGGTACTCGGTATCGGTGAGTACTTTTAAAAAGTATCGGTACTCGTACTCGGTCTTAAAAAAGTGGTATCGGTGCATCCCTAGGCAATACTATCTTTGTTTTATTTTGCAGTGAAAAATAAGTAAAAATACATAGATTTTTTTTGGGGGGGCCCTTCGTGGATTCTTGCACCGGGGCCCTCAGGTTTCTAGTTACGCCACTGGTGTGTGTGTGTCCGTTATATGTAAGTACAGTTGTGTTCAAAATTATTCAACCCCCAATGCTGTAAAGGGTTTTAGGGAATTTAGTGTACATTTGTAATTGTATTCAGAATGAAATCCTACAAGGACTTTTTAAAGAACCATATGCAACTAAAATGACATCAATTGGTTTTGTAATACAGTAGTAAATGTTTCTTTTGTGAATTCTTCATTGACACAATTATTCAACCCCTTAAAGACTACCACTCTGAAGAACAGAGGTTCATTCAAGTGTTTTCAATCAGGTATTGAAAACACCTGTGGATGTCACGGAGCAGCAATAAAGCATAATAAGCACCAATTAGGCAGCTTTAAAATGACTGTGATACTCAGCTCCTTCTAGACATTTACTGGTGTGGTTACAAACATGGTGAAGTCAAGAGAATGGTCCAGGAAGACAAGAGAAGAGGTGATTACTCTTCACAGGAAGGGCAATGGCTATAAGAAGATTGCAAAGATGTTAAACATACCAAGAGAGACCATAGGAAGCATCATTCGCAAATTCAAGGCAAAGGGCACTGTTGAAACGCTACCTGGTCGTGGCAGAAAGAAGATGCTGACTTCGACTGCTGTGCGCTACCTGAAGCGTAGAGTGGAGAAAAGTCCCGTGTGACTGCTGAGGAACTGAGAAAAGATTTGTCAGATGTGGGTACTGAAGTTTCAGCTCAGACAATACGGCGCACACTGCGTAATAAAGGCCTCCATGCCAGAACTCCCAGGCGCACCCCCTTGCAGGCCGGATTATCATAGGGGCGGATGGAGCGGCCACTCCAGGCCCCGTTTCGAAAATAGGCCCACAGCCGGCCGCAGGCCGGCCTGCCGCAGTACCTTATTGCCCCACACACACTACTCGAGGCTGCTGGAGATCCGGCAAAGCGGCCCGCCCGCGGCCGAGCCATCGGCCTGTGAGTGTTTTGGTGCCAGGCCGTGACCAGCCGCGGGTTTACTTTCATTTTTAAGCCCCACGGAGGTCTGGAGGAGAATCAGAGGCGAGCCCGAGCGGATGCGGAAATGAGAACAGGACACGTGATGTGCGGTGACGTGTCACTCATCATGTCACGTGTCCCGTCCCTCACACACGTGCCCAAGCTGAAGGAAGGCAATGGCAAGCGCCACGAGCAGGCAGGCAGTGCGCAGGTGCGCGGATGAATCTATCCGCTCAGCCTGCACACTGGGCCTGGCCTGACTGTCTGTCAGTGCGGCGGCTATCTCGTCCCTCGCGGTGGTGACTCACTCACCATCCTCCATCCATGGTCCTCCTTAGTAAAATAAATATCACGTGAGTGTGACAGTCAGTCCGCACTGCCCAGCCCCAGCAGCACCACCAGCGTTGCGCAGCTAGCCAGCGCCCGGCCAAGCCTTTTTAAAAAAAGTGACACACACACTGTCACTGACCGTGAGTGACTGTCTGCGAGTGCGACCGCAGACCTGCTGACTGTCTTGTCTAGTCTGACTGTCTCTCACTGCTGGCTCAGGCTGCCTGCCCACCCGTAAGACGTGACCCGTCCCCTGTCAAGGCTTCATTGCGAGCGTAGGTACTTGCGTACGTTCTGTACAGTGTGAGTGTGCCACTGCCTGCCACCCACTGTCTCTCTGCCTGCCACCCTGGCCACTGTCTCTCTGCCTGCCACCCTGGCCACTGTCTCTCTGCCTGCCACCCACACACTGCGTCTGCCAGCCCAGAGTCTCTTTGGAGGTGGTAACTAGTGTGACAGAGCAGGCCCAGGCAGCAAGCAGTATCTGCGACTGCCACGCGTGACGCGACGCGACGCGTCGCCAACGGCGCACCGTGACTGCCAGTGCCAGCCCAGGCCCAGCCAGCAGTGTCTGCCACGCCACGATTCGCCAAAGGTGCCACTGTGCTGCCAGGCCAGCAAGCAATCACCACCAGACAGTGTGCAGTGCCCCCCAGGCTCCAGCCTCGGACCTCCAGCAATCAAGATTGGTCATCGGTGCCAGTGACGTGCCAGTGCCACACGACACAGCTGCTGAGACTACCACAAGGTTAGTTTGGGGCCATCTTTTTATGTCCAAATGCAAAGCTTTATTATTGCCCAGTGCTCCTCGTTTCCTCCTGTACTGTTTGTCAAATGTTGTTCAATGTATAACCCTGTCTATACTGTGCCTAGCTATTGTACAGCGCTGCGGAATATGCTGGTGCTATGTGCTATCTGCTATATAAATAAAGAATAATAATAATCTGTCTGCTCAGTGCACCCCGGGATCTCTGGCTGCTCAATGCCCTCTTGATCAAGACCTCAATCGTTAGAAAGGGGAACAATATTGCTGTATTAAAGAAAAACGTTTTTCATTTTATTTCTATAAAAAGGCCCACCAAAATCCTCAGCACCAGGCCCATGATACTCTTAATCCGGCCCTGCCCCCTTGCGGTCTCCAAAGAATAAGAAGAGTCGACTGCAGTATGCCAAAAGTCACGTGGACAAACACAGAAGTTTTGGGATAGTGTTCTGTGGACTGATGAAACAAATTAGAACTGTTGGGCCCATGGATCAACGCTATGTTTGGAGGAGGAAGAACAAGGCCTATGAAGAAAAGAACACCTTGCCTACTGTGAAGCATGGCGGGGGTCAATCATGCTTTGGGGCTGTTTTGCTTCTGCAGGTACAGGGAAGCTTCAGCGTGTGCAAGGTACCATGAATCTCCTTCAGTACCAGGAGATATGGATGACAATGTGATGCAGTCCGTCACAAACCTGAAGCTTGGAGACGTTGGACCTTTCAACAGGACAATGATCCCAAGCATACCTCCAAGTCCACTAGAGCATGGTTGCAGATTAAAGGCTGGAACATTTTGGAGTGGCCATCGCAGTCACCTGACTTAAATCCGATTGAGAACCTCTGGTGGGACTTAAAGAAAGCAGTTGCAGTGCTGACAACTGACTGGAATTTGCCCATGACGAATGGGCGAAGATACCCGTAGATCGCTGCAAGACACTTGTGTCAAGCTATGCTCACGTTTAAAAGCTGTTAATAACTGTAAAAGGATGTTGTACTAAGTACTAAGATTGAATGTCACTTGGGGGTGAATAAAACTGATAATGATGTGAACACAGAAAAGACATTTGTGGTTATTTCATTATAAATGTTATGTTAATTTGTCTGACCTACACGTGCCTCTTTGATTTAATTGTAAGCAAGATGACTGAATGATCAAAATCAATGTCAAACTGGCCAAACACTCAATTTCAGTTGGGTTGAATAATTTTGAACACAACTGTATATATATATATAAAGGGCCGTGGAAATTAACGATTAATCGTTAATTATTTTGGTTGATTAAAAATATTTTAAATCGACCGGCAGCGCAAAGCACGCGGCGCCAGTGTCGCGTGCTTTGCACCACGTGTTTGGCTCCCTAGGCGTCCGAAGGCATGGAGCTTGGTCGCCTCGCTTGGGGAACCAACGTGACCAGCCGCGTTCTCGCAAGATCGTGGCTGGTCACGTGGTTCCCCCCAGGCGAGCAGCCAAGCTCCATGAATTTGGACGCTCATAGGGAGCGTCACCACCTCAGACCACCTCAGAACATGGTCTCTGTCACGCGCGGCGTGTGCGGTTTCTGTATGAGCCCAGCAGGCGGCGACACAGAGGGGAGGCCAGACAGGAATCACGCAAAGCAGATTCTTTAATAAAACATAAAATGGTCCTTAACTGCAGGCAAAAGAACAAGGGAATTGCAAATAAAAGTCCAGGAGAGTTCTTGGAGTCAGTGGATTGTGGGTAGTGCAGTCCTAGACTGCAGACAGGGCCACCAAGAAGAAGTCTGGATGGAGGACAGTGGTACCTGGATCAAAAAGGTCAGAGGGTGATGAACAACTGTAATCCACGAGTAGACAGATGGGTCCTGGATACGTAGGATAAGCTGGTACTTGAAAGAGCAGGTTAGCAACACCACCAAGTGACCTCAGTCAAGGATAACAATGCAGACCCACTGCTGGCTGGGTCTCTCTGCCTTTTAAGGAGGTTTAAACACAGATAGGCCTCAGCTGGAAGTCCAAGGCTAGAAAAGAAAGACCCAGGCTGGATCTCAAGGAGCCTGGTCCAGGTGCAGAGCCTGGGTAAAACCTGGAACGGAATCCAAGAAAAGGAGGATACATGGCAAAGTTCTAAAATCCAGGTGTGCAAGACAGGTACACGGGGTGGACCGTGACAGTCTCCCTCTAACTCTCATGCTGCCAATCACTCCCACTCACACAAATCCCATTCCCACCTTCTCTTCTCACCCTCCTGCTGTTACTCTATGCAGGTGACATATCCCCTAACCCTGGACCACACAACACATCCAATACTTCCCTATCATCCTATCTCCATCAAACATAAATCACCTCCCTGCAAGCCCAGCAACCTCATTCCATAAACCCTCAGCGCCTGCCCTCTTTCTCCTGCGCCCTCTGGAACGCTCGGTCTGTGTGCAACAAACTCACAGCAATCCATGACCTCTTCCTTTCAAACTCCTTCAACCTCCTAGCTTTAACTGAAACTTGGCTAACTCCCTCTGACACGGCCTCCGTTGCTGCTCTCTCACATGGCGGTCTACACTTGAGCCATACCCCCAGATCGGGTGAGAGAAAGGTGGGCAGGGTCGGAATCCTGCTCTCTCCCACCTGCACCTACCAGCATCTCCCTCCACCCCCATCCCTCTCCTTCTCCTCCTTCGAGACACACTGCATCCGCCTGTTCTCTCCTCTGGCCCTCAGGTGGCAGTCATCTACCGCCCACCGGGACCAACCTCCCAGTTCTTTGACCACTTTGCTACCTGGCTTTCTCACTTCCTGTCTTCTAATCTTCCATGCCTAATTCTCGGGGACTTCAACATTTCCATTGATGATCCTTCTGCCCCTGCTGCCCAAACTTCTTTCACTCACGTCCTCCCTTGGACTCACACAATCCTCCCTCCTCCCTACCCACCGCGATGGTCACGCTATTGACCTTGTCTTTTCCAACCTCTGCTCCATTTCTGAGTTCAACTGTCGCCCTTTCCCCATCTCTGACACCACCTTCTCTCTTTCAACCTATCTGGACTTCCTAAACACCCTGCTCCCCCACCCCCACACACACACACTCGCAGAAATCTACATGCTGTGGATCCCCATCAATTCTCCAATCTACTTCACCACCTCCCTCACACCTCATCCTTCACCTGCCCTGATGCTGCCACTAATCACTACAACACTACTCTTATCTCTGCTCTAGACACTCTTGCTCCTCTTCGACTCTGTAAGGCCCCACGCCGCCAGCTTCAGCCCTGGCACACCATCCAGACACGCTACCTGCAAAGATGCTCCCGCACTGCAGAGCGTGCCTCGAGGAAATCCCGCTCTGAAGCTGATTTTGTTCACTTCAAGTTTATTCTCCGGTCATACACCTCTGCCCTCCACTTGGCCAAACAATCCTTCTTCTCATCTCTTATATCTATGCTGTCCTCCAACCCTAAACGGCTCTGGTCCACCTTCAACACCCTCCTCTACCCACCTGCACCTCCCCCTCAGCTGCCTTCAGCGATCAAGACCTGGCAGACTACTTCCTCAGTAAAACTCTAATTATCAGAAGCAACATCCCAACACAAGATAGTTATCTGCCAACTCCACTCCCAGAGGTCCCCTCTGCCACCCTCTGCCGCTTCCTCCCAGCCACTGAGGAGGAAGTCAATTCCTTATTGTCCTCCTCACATCTCACCACGTGCCCGCTCGACCCCATTCCCTCACATCTAATTCCTCCCCTCTCCTCCTCCCTCACCCCTGCTCTCACACACATCTTCAACCTATCTCTCTCCACTGGCTCCTTTCCATCCGCCTTCAAACACGCGCTAGTTACCCCTTTACTAAAGAAACCATCCCTCGATCCCAACTCTCCATCCAACTACCGCCCTGTATCCCTGCTTCCCTTCACATCAAAGCTCTTAGAAAAACTAGTCTTCAACCGCCTCTCTCTCTTCCTCTCCTCCAATTCCCTACTTGACCCCCTGCAATCTGGCTTCCGTCACCTACACTCAACTGAAACTGCCCTCACCAAAGTCACCAACGACCTCCTAACTGCTAAAAAACACGGCCACTATTCTATTCTCATCCTGCTTGACCTCTCGGCTGCTTTTGACACTGTTGACCACCCCCTCCTTCTACAGACCCTCAACTCTCTGGGTCTCGGTGACACTGCACTCGCTTGGGTTGACTCCTATTTATCCAACAGGTCCTTCTGTGTGTCCTTTGCTGGTAATCCTCCTCTTCATTGCCTCTATCTGTTGGTGTACCTCTACACCTCCTCCCTGGGCAAAATCATCAACAGCTTTGGCTTTAATTACCACCTCTACGCTGATGACACTCAGATCTACCTCTCTACCCCTGATCTCTCTCCCCCTGTCCTTTCCAAAGTCAGTGACTATTTATCTGGCATCTCCTCCTGGATGGCCTCCCACCACCTAAAGATCAACATGTCAAAGACTGAGCTCCTACTTATTCCTCCCTCCAATGCCTCCCCACCTCCTGACTTCTCTATCACGGGGGAGGGTATCACCATCTCCCCATCAAACCAAGTTCGCTGTCTTGGAGTTACACTTGACTCTGCTCTTTCCTTCATCCCCCACATCAAGTCTCTTTCTTCCTCCTGCTGATACCAACTGCGTAATATTTCCAGAATTCAGCCATTTCTTACCGCTGTCACCACAAAACATTTCATACACACCTTGGTAATCTCCCGACTATTGCAATAATCTCTTATCTGGCCTCCCTCTGTCCCGCCTCTCCCCCCTACAATCCATCCTGAACACCTCCGCCAGGCTAATTCACCTCACCCGCCGCACTGTCTCTGCCGCTCCCCTCTGCGAGTCCCTTCACTGGCTCCCCATCCACTGCAGAATTAAATTCAAAATCCTTATCCTTACCTACAAAACCCTCACTAACTCAGCTCCCCACTACCTGTCCTCACTAATCACCAAATACACCCCAGCCCGCTCCCTAAGGTCAAACAGCGACCTGCGCCTAGCGTCTCCCTGCATTACCTCTTCCCATGATCGACTGCAGGATTTCTCACGCGCAGCTCTCTGGAACGCTCTCCCTCGTACTGTCAGACTTTCCCCTAACTTCTCTTCCTTCAAACGCTCCCTTAAAACGTTCCTATATAGGGAAGCCTACCACCCAACTCACTGACGCAACCATCAATCACTCTCACCTTGCAGTCCTCTCCTCCTGTTTCCAACCCCAACCCTCCTAGATTGTGAGTTCCTACGGGAATAGGGCCCTCATCTCCTCCTGTACTGTTTGTCAAATGTTGTTCAATGTATTGTATTGTAACCCTGTTTATACTGTGCCTATTGTACAGCGCTGCGTAATATGCTGGCGCTTTATAAATAAAGAATAATAATAATAAAGACGCAGAGGTGAGTGCTGGGTGCCATATATCCATATGTGAGCTGGGGCCATATATCTATGTGTGAGCAGGGGGCCATATATCCATGTGTGAGCTGGGGCCATATATCCATGTGTGAGCTGGGGGAAAATATTCCATGTGTAAGCTCGGGGCCATTTGTCCATGTGTGAGCTGGGGCCATATATCCATGCATGAGCTGGGGCAATATATCCATGTGTGAGCTGGGGGCAATATATCCATGCATGAGCTGGGGCCATATATCCATGGATGAGCTGGGGGCAAATATATCCATGTGTGAGCTGGGGGCAAATATATCCATTGTGTGAGCTGGGGGCAAATATATCCATTGTGTGAGCTAAGGGGAAAATATATCCATGTGTGAGCTGGGGCAAATATATCCATGCGTGAGCTGGGGCAATATAAAATAACCTACGTCAGTGCTACAGTTAGAATTTAAGACGTATTTGTGTGAACTGAAGTAAAGTCATGGATTGTTGAAATTGACCATTGTCGGGTGATTGTTTATAGTGTATACCACATTTACGGATATTACCAATATAATTCTAATGTGATATAACACTGAACAGTATCACTAATTAGTTGTGTATAGGGATGAGCTGTTCGGGTTCGGACGGTTCGGAGTTCGACCCGAACTTTGTCAGTTCGAAAGTTCGCGAATTTCGAACTTTTTGGGCGTGTTCGGTTCGGGTTTGAAAAAAAAAAAGAAATTTTGAATAAAGTATAGAAAATGCTTAAAAAAATACTAAAAAATCTAGAAATAAAGAGACTCTTTACTGCAGAATATTATAAGCAACAGTTTATTAGATATTGAATTAAAAACTAATGTGTACGTGGAAAGATTATCAACTCTAAATGACCTCTGTTCACAAACGGGCATAACACCAGGTGTTTTCAGTCTGGTAATCAATTTGATACATTGTACAATATAGTGAGGGGGTGGTGTCTGTTTCTGATTGAGATTTGAGAATTAATTTCCCTCCTAAAACATCCTAATATGCTGCATTTAACCCTTTCGCTGCTGAGGCTTTTCACACCTCTGTGCTGAGGTCATTTTTACCGCTTTCGCTCATAGAAACATAGAAACATAGAAAAATTTTGGCAGATAAGAACCTTTCGGCCCATCTAGTCTGCCCAATTACATGGATACTTGACCTGGATTTATCTTTTGTTTAGGATAGCCTTATGCCTATCCCATGCTTGCTTAAATTCAATTACTGTTTTGGCCTCTACCACTTCTACTGGAAGACTGTTCCATGTATCCACCACCCGCTCAGTAAAATAATGCTTCCTGATGTTACTTTAAGGCTGGGGTCAGACGAGCGTAGTGTTCACGTCCGTGATTGCGCCTAAAAGTACGTCCGTGATAGCATGAAAGTAAGTCCATTGGAGCCTGACACATGAAGTACGTCCGCACTGAACTGCGGACGCACAACGGCCGCGGCAAACGGACGCAGGTTAGGCAAGAACGTAATACTGCTAGAACGGACGTGCGGAGTGCGCCACGTCCACAACGTCTGCATAGCTTTGTGTGTGAGTGATGGAGCGAGGTCAGACGGACTGCATTTATACGTCCAGCATTTTTGACGGACAGAATGTTTTTTCATTGTAATTTATTTTCCCCTCCTACATCCGTCAAAAAATAACTTCAGTGAAAAAACGGACTGTGTGACCACTACTGCGTCATCCGTACTGACGATGTCCGTACTGCACGGACGTACAGTCCGTAGAAATCACGCTCGTCTGACCCCAGCCTTAAACCTTTGCCCCTCTAATTTAAGACTATGTCCTCTTGTTTTGCTATTTTGTTTCCTTTTAAATATACTCCCTTCCTCTACCTTGTGGATTCCCTTTACGTATTTAAATGTTTCTATCATATCTCCTCTGTCTCGTCTTTTTTCCAAGCTGTACATGTTAAGATCATTAAGCCTTTCTTGGTAACTTTTCTCCTTCAAGCCGTACAACATTTTAGTAGCCCTTCTCTGAACTCTCTCTAAGATGTCTATATCCTTCTGGAGATACGGTCTCCAGTATTGTTTAACCGCATTTTGTAGCCATATTTTGATATATGACCAGACATATTATATATGTTTAACCGCGTTTTGTAGCCATATTTTGATATATGACCCAGACATATTATATATCGTTCTTTCCGGCAGACTTGGCAGATTCATAATATGTCATTATTATATGTATACGTTATGTCATGTCTGTATATTATAACAAAAAATGCAATAAAATTAGAATTTTCAATAATTTATTATGTGTAAAGTGTTTTTTTCACATTGTAACATGCGATCGTTTGCGGTTATATTTTGTATGGGGTGCGCTTGTTAAAAAAATTAGAAATGGGGTCACGTTACTTTTTTTTTTGGGGAAAATTTCGCTTTTTTTAACAAACGCACCGCATACAAAAATCGTTAGTGCAGCATTATTGTTCACATTATAATTGAAATGGGAACAATATTGCTGCATTAACAAAACAAAAACAAACAAAAAAAATTGTTTATTTTTATTTTTATTTTTTTTAAAAAACAGTTTTCATGCTCATGTTTAGTATCCTTGGAAAGACCATGCTCTGGCCGATCCAACAATATCAAACATTAACCCCTAGCTGCCACGGATCGGGAGATAGGGGGTTCATTGGAACCCCCTATCTCCACCATTGGTGGCAGCTAGGGGTTAACTCCAGGACTGGCGTCATCGTGCTATGCATGATGACGCCAGTCCTCAGGGGGAGTTCCTGGAGGCTTGGCCGACATCCAAGATTTCGGCCAGCGCCAGGAGAGGATCACGTTCCGGCGCTTTTCAGCGCTGATTTGTGATCCGGCTCCCCAGGGGTTAATCACAGCCACCGTTTGGAAGGGCAGGCTGTGCCCTTACAAACGGTGCCTGGATTAACCCTCTGCCCCCGGCGATCGGGAGGGAGAGAGGTCAGAAGGATCTCCCTCCTCCCTTTAAGGCGCTTCCTCCGCACATGTGGGGGGGGGCGCCTGAATTAGATGTCATCGCGCCGCGGCGGATTGCTGCCTCCTGTGCATGGACGTGCTCAGCGCGTCCATAGCACAGGAGAACCACTTGGCTGGACACGCTGAGCGCGTCATAGCAGCCAAGTGATTAACTGGTGTTTGAAAAAATCTAAAGCAATGTTATTTTTCACCTCGGGATTAAACATTCACAGGGTTATTCAGAGAGCGGTGAAAAGCAGGAGAATAACTGGAGAAGTGAAAATTCTAGGTCAAAATAGCCAAACCAGAAAAATTCGCCCATTTAACTCACTTTCCAAATTGGCTATTTGGTCTAGATTGTTCTCTTCTCCTGCCAGTTCTCCTGGCTTTCACCTCTCTCTCGGGGTTGTTCAGAGAAAGGTGAAAACCAGGAGAATGGCAGGAAAAGAGAACAATCTGGACCAAATAGCCGATTTGGAAAGTGAGATAAGGCTAGGGTCAGACTAACGCAGTTTTCGCAGCGACCGTCAAAAAGTGCGTCCGAACGCATTGCCGTATTTTTTCACGGATTGCGCGAAAACGGTCATACGATGCGCATATTTGTGCTTGATTTTTTACGGATCCAAACCATGAAACTTTGGGTGTCTGGACGTTATGTTGGCTGGACATGAGCAGGGTCTGACATCTCCAAATCACGCACACACACGCCGCTAGTGGACGCAGCGCACTCTGTACGTCCGTACTAGCGGTTCTGCGTTCTCGAAAAAATGCGTTCATTTTCCACTTGCGTTGCGCAGCCGGACTTTCGTGCGACCGTACTTCGTATATTGGCCGTCATTGCCCGTCATTTGCTGCTAGTGCGGCCGTGATTAAGTGCGCCTAAACGCACGTTAAAAATTCGCTAAAATACCCTAGCCTAAATGGGAGAATTTTTCTGGTTTGGCTATTTTGACCTAGAATTTTCCATTCTCCAGTCATTCTCCTGCTCTTCACCGCTCTCTGAATAACCCTGACAGGGTTATTCAGAGAAAGGTGAAACTCAGGAGAATGACTGGAGAATGGAAAATTCTAGGTCAAAATAGCCAAACCAGAAAAATTCTCCCATTTATCTCACTTTCCAAATCGGCTATTTGGTCTAGAATTTTCCATTCTCCAGTCATTCTCCTGCTTTTCACCGCCAAAAAATCAGTAAACATTTTCTGCGTGTCTGAAAATGTCTCCTCTTTTCATACAGACTGCCGCCCCAAGCAGTTGTTTATGGATAGATTAAAGGAAAAGCATTTACCATCATTTGAAATGTCATTTTTTGGTTTTTACATATTTCTATACATCCTAGAAATCCGCCACTTCACGGGCAGGTTATGGGGACCTCCTAGGCACGATATTTGAAGGAATTTTTCGTTTTTATTTTTAACCCCTTATTTCATGGAAAACTCACTGTCCCTTTAAAAATGTTTTTTTTTAACTTTTTGTCCTTTTTTCCTGTCCCCCAGGGCACTACCCGGACCCCCATACACCTTTTATGGCAAATATGTAGCATATATTCCCCTTTTGGAGGGCACTCTAAACAAAGGAATTTTCAGCCCCATTGACTTGCATGGGGGTTCAGGTTCGGGTTCGGGTTCGGACCCGAACAAATGGGAAGTTTGGGTTCGGGCCCGAACCGAACTCGGGGGGTGTTCGGCTCATCCCTAGTTGTGTATACCATACATATTACAAATTTGGTACAAAGTGCAGATGCAAATTCCAGAGGGTATGGTGCTAGTGCAGCAGGGTGCGACAGCAGGGTGCAGGCCAGTGCAGATAAAACAATATTGCAATCAAAAACAGGGTTCAAGTAACAACGCCCAACAAAGTCCGTAAAGAGGCTGTACGCCACTATTCAGGGTGTATTAAGGGTCCGGTGTTTGTGCAGCAAAGTGATGGGTTGTGCAGCAAAGTGCTCAGGAATATTGTCAATATTACCCTTTTCCACAAGTTTATTTGGGCATAATAATTCCTCCTATGATCCTGATGGGCTCCACAGCAGGCAATATAAACGGGAGATACAAATGGGAGAGGTAATGGTGCAATATCGTCTGTGCATATAGAGCAGGGTAATTTTAAAAAATTGCACACTTACAGATTCCAGAGCCTTTTAAATCCAGGCTCTGGAGTGAAGCGCCTCATGCCAAATCTAGGGTGGTCACTGCCCTTCTTTACAGCGTCTTCTTTACCTCAAACGGGGGAACAAGAATAGAGAGACGGTGTTATGGACAAGAATATGTATCTGCTTTAACTAAATTCAAAGGCTTAGAAAAATGCTCATTTGAGTTTGATATGTCTTTAACCCCATCCCGACCGCTGACGTACCCTGTACGTCCTGTGTTCGGGTCTCCCTTAGACCCGATGACGTACAGGGTACGTCAGCGGCGCCAAATCCCCCTCCCGCCCGATACTCACCTCCCTCGTCGGATCCCACGGCGATCTGACAGGGAGGAAGCCTGCCCATGTGATTTACATGGGCAGGCGAGGCTGATGACGTCGCCACGCTGCGTGGTGACGTCATCAGAAGGTGCCCCCATGTGTTTCAATGGAGGGGGGGCTCCTTCAGAGCCCTCTATCTCCCCAACCATTGAAGCTAGGGAGATGCCGTTTGCACCGCTGGAGAGGGGAGAGCCTCCCCTTTCCAGCGGTGTATGGCATTAACCGTTTCGCCGCCGGATCACGTTGCGGCGCCAATTGGCGCCAAAACGCGATTCGAACCTGGAGGGGGGCTGACATCTTGGATGTCAGCCTAGCCTCCAGGTCCACCCCCACCCACTGACAACCTCACCATATGTGTGAGGATGTCAGTGGGCCAGTTAACCATCTAGCTGCCATGTAGAGATAAAGGGATCCTAAGGATCCCTTTATCTCCCGATCCATGGCAGCTAGATGGTCCCTGATCATGGCCTTTCAAATGATACCAAACATGACCAGGTTTGGTTTAAAAGGAAATAAATAAAAAAAAAATAATAAAAAAAAATAATAAAAAAATTAAATAAAATAAAAAAATGTGTCTTTTTAAAAAAAAATTTGTCTGGGGGGGGTTTAATTAAATAGGACCTAGGCTGACATCTCAAAATAATTAGCACAAAATGGTCAGAATGAGCGCAGCGCACATAGGTGAACTGGCTCAGCAGTGAAAGGGTTAAAAGGTAAAAACATGTAAAAATTGGGTATTTCTATTCTCGGGATAAAATTCGGAAACTATTTAGCCGGGGTCTTTATTGGTGGTTGTAGCTTTAGGGGATTAAATTACGAAAAAGTGTGTTTTTACCATTTTTTTCATCATATTTCATATTTTTTTTATAGTAAATTATTGGATATGATGGAAATAATGGTATTTCTAGAAAGTCCATTTAATGGCGGGAAAAAGGGTGTATAATATGTGTGGGTCGAATAAACGAGTAAGAGGAAAATTTGACCTAAACCCTAACAGCGCAGAAACGTAAAAACAGCAGCGGTCACTAAAGGACGGATTTGTGTAAAACCGCCCGGTCACTAAGGGGTTAAGAGATGATTAATATAACTGTCTTTTCAGATAAAACCAAAATGTATCTTGCGTAACTCCGCTGTTTCGACAGAATAAGCTAACCGCAAAGTCATGAGGAATTTATTTCGGTATCAAGCCGGGTTTCCGGCCATCCTGCATCCTAGAACAGAACATCCACACACACCCATGATGGAGAAAAACGGCTGACACTTGTCAATGACGCATGATACCTTGACCTTTAGAAATAGCTGATATTTGATTCTTATATAGTTAATAAAATAATCTGTATGCGTACAATTTTATGCTGAAGTTGACTAAAATGTTAAGTTGACTCCCACTTGCTTACGCGGCAAACCACTATAAAACATGTATCGAAATCTATTATTAAAAGGAGAACTCGCTGGATCTTGTCCAGAGAGGCTGCATAGACCCATTCGTTGTCTGTGTGATTTCTTTAAGTGCGCACCTTAACTTACCTGATTTCTCCACCGATTAGAACAGAGACTGGCATCTGAAGAAAGGATTCTTATTCATCTGAACGGTGCTCCCATAGCACAAAATCAGCTGATACTCGTATGGTGGAGATAAAATTGTCACACTCACCGATTCAGGAGCCTTAACGGTCCAGGCTCAACTATTAGGCATGTGGTGCTGCTTAGCGGTGAGCCCCTGGACCTCTTTGGCTGCTTCCTTTGCGTCCAAGTCGTGGTCCTCCGGGTGTCTGTGGTTGGTACAGCTACTGCTGTTACCAGTGGATAGGTTAATAGAGTTATGCTACAAATAACTGAATACACCTAAATTGGGATGTAAACAGGTTTATTGTGCAAATAACAAAGTACAGATAAAACTAAGGGCAGTTAAAGTGCATCAAAGGTGAAGGGAAGGGGGGGGTTGTCGAGACGCGTTTCGGCGCTATCAGCGCCTTCCTCCGTCAATGTATGTGGGTGAAGGGGGGGATCTGAGACATTCCAGGTGTCTCCTTTTTATTTAGAGATCATTTCCTGCATTTCTCTGTTACAGGTGGTCAACTTCCTGGTTTGCGTGGAAATGCAGGAAATGATCTCTAAATAAAAAGGAGACACCTGGAATGAGACACCTGGAGACAGCTGGAATACAGGGGGTTGAATATTAGTGGTCCAGAAGAGGGGGGGTTGAGGAGGGGGAACCCAGCTGGCCACATTCCATGGATAGGCGCCGGGACCCATCACCTCCGCAGGCCTGGCGGCAGCCTCTGCTTCCCTGGTGGTCCGGTGGCTGTGGGGTGCTGCATTGCGATCTGTGCTTTGCGCACAGACTGCAGAGCATGTCCCACAGTGAGTAACTGGACACGAGCGCCGGCGATCGCAGGTGATCTGTCACCTGACCGCCGGCGCTCTGACACAGTCAGTGAGCGCCGGCAGTCAGGTGACAGATCACCTGTGATCGCTGGCGCTCAGCTCGTGTCCAGTCACTCACTGTGGGACGTGCTCTGCAGTCTGTGCGAAAAGCACAGATCGCAATGCAGCACCCCACAGCCACCGGACTACCAGGGAAGCAGAGGCTGCCGCCAGGCCTGCGGGGGTGAAGGGTCCTGGCGTCTATCCATGGTGCGGCCAGCCGGGACCCAGAGTGTTCCTCGGGCCTGCGGGGTGTGCCGGGGGCTGGCATAAGGGTGTGCCCAGGCACACCCGGCACACCCCGTGCGCATGCCTATGATCATAATGCTTAGTTACCTTTATTTTCGGCAATACATGGTTGCAAGGTCAAAGCCGCAAAGCTTGGCTGAAACTCTGGCCATGGAACATGTTGCAAATTCGCTGCAGACCTTGTCTACATTTCAAATACAAAACAAGGACTTGTGACTACTACATCCACATACAGTATCTACATTGAGTTTAAGATAAACACGATGCCAAATCTGTTACACCAGTCTGTCAGTAAAGAACTGGATTAGAAAGAGGTTCAGTATCATCATGGCTTATAGTCACACTATTTGGAGCCTGCAAAAGGTGTGTGATCTGAGTAGAAGTGAAATCTTAAAATTTTTATTTCTGTTTAAATTTTTTGTATTTGGAATTACTCAGTAAATACCAGTTCGATGTTTCTTCTGGGGCAAAGGTCAAGCAGTGCTGATAGGCCAGTGCCTCTCAATAAGAGTGAAAAATGAGGCTATATTATCCAGAATGAGCAGTCTGGTGTTTATTCATATGCTTAGCTTTATAGAGCAGTAGAATATGGTTTGTGTGCCTATTCTGTGACAAACCAGTTGTTTGTTGTCTCTCTCTCATGCTTATCTTTAGATCAATAAATTTTTGTTTATGTGGCTAGTCGGGAAATGAGCATCCCAGGCCTTTCTGACATCTTTTTGCTTAATAAGTGGTTTATCAATTGGAAATGAGGCTAGGGTCAGACGAGCGTGATTTCTACGGACTGTACGTCCGTGCACACGGACGTACGTCAGTACGGAAGACACAGTAGTGGCCACACAGTCCGTTTTTTTCACTGACGTATATTTTGACGGATGTAGGAGGGAAAATAAATTAAAAAGCAAACCCATTTTGTCCGTGAAAAATGCTGGACGTATAAATGCAGTCCGTCTGACCACGTTCCATCACTCACACACAAAGCTATGCGGACGTTGCGGACGCAGCGCACTTTGTGCGGCCGTTCTAGTGGTTGTACGTTCTTGCCTGCCTTGCGTCCGTTTGCCGCGGCTGTGGTGCGTCCGCAGTTCAGTGCGGACGTACTTTGTGTAACAGGCTCCAATGGACTTCCTTTCATGCTATCACGGACGTACTTTTAGGCGCAATCACGGACATGAACACTACACTCGTCTGACCCCAGCCTAACACTTCAACATGCACTCTGCGGAAAATGTATAGTATAGTATAGTGTCCTGCCCACGCTAAACCTTATAGATTAGGTCAGTGGCGGAAGTACCAGGGTCGCAGCGGTCACAGTTGCGACCGGGCCCTGGCATTCCGCCACTGGAGGGGGCCCCGGCGCTGCCCGCCAGATTCCGGCAATCAGCGCCGGAATCTGGGAGCCGCGCGCTGGCCGTCCCTCTCCCTGCGAGCGGCCGCTGACATGCAGCTTGGCCGCTCACGTGGGAGAGAAACCACCTGACCAGCGCACGAGATCCTCTCGCGAGACCTCTGCGCTGATCAGGTGGTTTCTGACGAGCGGCCAAGACGCATGTTTCCAGCGGCCGCTCGCCTCAGAAGAACGGAACGCCGGCGGAGCCTGCCCTGGGCCTGGGCCCTGGAGCCAGCAGAGGTAAGAGCTGGGGGCAGTATATCCATGAGCTGGGGCAGAGCTGGGGCAGTATATCCATGAGCTGGGGCAGTATATCCATGAGCTGGGGCAGAGCTGGGGCAGTATATCCATGAGCTGGGGCATGTCCATGAGCTGGGGCAGAGCTGGGGCAGTATATCCATGAGCTGGGGCAGAGCTAGGTCAGTATATCCATGAGCTGGGGCAGAGCTGGGGCAGTATATCCATGAGCTGGGGCAGAGCTGGGGCAGTATATCCGTGAGCTGGGGCAGTAATATCCATGAGCTGGGGCAGAGCTGGGGCAGTATATCCATGAGCTGGGGCATATCCATGAGCTGGGGCAGAGCTGGGGCAGTATATCCATGAGCTGGGGCATATCCATGAGCTGGGGCAGAGCTGGGGCAGTATATCCATGAGCTGGGGCATATCCATGAGCTGGGGCAGAGCTGGGGCAGTATATCCATGAGCTGGGGCAGAGCTGGGGCAGTATATCCATGAGCTGGGGCAGTATATCCATGAGCTGGGTCAGAGCTGGGGCAGTATATCCATGAGCTGGGGCAGTATATCCATGAGCTGGGGCATATCCATGAGCTGGGGCAGAGCTGGGGCAGTATATCCATGAGCTGGGGCATATCCATGAGCTGGGGCAGAGCTGGGGCAGTATATCCATGAGCTGGGGCAGAGCTGGGGCAGTATATCCATGAGCTGGGGCAGAGCTGGGGCAGTATATCCATGAGCTGGGGCAGTATATCCATGAGCTGGGGCAGTATATCCATGTGTTGGGGCAGTATATCCATGTGTTGGGGCAGTATATCCATGATTTGGGGGCAAAAATATCCATGTGTGAGTTGGGGCAATATATCCATGTGTGGCCTGGGGGCAATATATCCATGTGTGGTCTGGGGGCAATATATGTCCATGTGAGGTCTGGGGGCAATATATGTCCATGTGAGGTCTGGGGGCAATATATGTCCATGTGAGCTGGGGGCAATATATGTCCATGTGAGCTGGGGGCAATATATATGTCCATGTGAGCTGGGGCAATATATATATCCATGTGAGCTGGGGGCAATACTATCTTTTTTATATTGCAGGAAAAAAAAAAAAGGTAAAAATATGGATCTTTTTTGGGGGGGGGGGGTGGGGGGCCCTTCATGGATTCTTGCACCGGGGCCCTCAGGTTTCTAGTTACGCCACTGGATTAGGTGTATCTGATGGGTGTGACTACTTGGAAAGCAAACTTTATCTTTGTGTTTTTCATGCATACTGCTGCAGATTTCTGGATTATTGTCTTTCTTGCTTTAAGCTTCACAGGTCAGGTTAATTTGGTAAATGTGACTGCTTCGGAATTGGACGTTCTGGCCTCTGCTTTTCTTATCCACATTCATTCCAGCATGGAAGGCGTTAACAAAAATGTATTTTGTCATCTCAGAAATATTGCTCTGCTGGTTCCTTAAAACATGAAACTCTTTTTATTTTATTTTATTATTGTATTTTGACAAGTTTCGTTTCTCTCCAGCTTTTATCCTGTCCCAAATGCGAGTATTGCCAAATTTATTCTTTAAGTCCCTTGACAAAATATGAAAGAACACGTAATCTTATACTTAATTATGTCAGAGCCAAAGAAGCAACAGGCATCTTGTGGGAAAACATGTAGGTTGCACTTATGCATCGTCAGTCAATGCAATGTTATTTCAAAATTTATTTAATGAAGCTACAAACCACTAGATTTGAAAGAAATAAGTCAATGATGCAGTACATAAACAACCACTGGTACTAGTATATTATTGCCCTCTAGTGGATCCTGTAGATAATGTAATAAACTGGTTTATGTATGCATTATAGTAATTTTGTAGGCAGAACATTCAATTTAAAGTAGACAATATATGTAAGGAATTTATTAAAACTTTTATCGTGTCACTTAATGATTGTAACAGATTATATCATTTTGTTTTGGGTGGTATATTTATGCTTAATTTAGCATGATCATATTCTGAAGTCCAATGGCTTCCTGTACGTTTCAGGATACAGTTTAAAATACTGATGCTCAAGTTCAAATCGCACAATAACTTGACCCCACCTTACATGTCTTCGTTACTCCACAAGCACGTCTTGTCTAGACAACTCCGGTCGGTGGGCGACCTCCATCTGTATTCTATCTACACCCGTGCTGCCAACTCTCGCCTCCAAGACTTCTCAAGGGCAGCTCCGGTCCTGTGAAATTACTTGCCTCACCCTATCAAACTCTCCCCGGATCTTCAGGCTTTCAAGAAATACCTCTTCAAACTAGTGTACCACATCACTGATGCAACTCATCCCTCTGCTCACCTACTCATACATGATTGAAGCCGCTTCTATGGCCCCATCATTCCCAAACCACTGGCACCAATGATCCTGCCGTCCAGTAAAACTCCCCTTGTCTTCCTCAACCCCAATCCCTCTAGCCTGTAAACTCCTATGAGCAGGGCTCTCTACACCTCTTGTTTCCATCCTATGTCCGTTTATGTGTATCTTTTTCCCTTTGGTTATTGTAAAGCGCTGCGGAAACTGCTGGCGCTATATAAATGATAATAATAATAATAATAATAATAATAAGTGCTCGTTATATCTAAAAAAGGCAAATGGCTTCAACCCTAATACAGCCTAACCTTTTCAAACAACTAGATTGACTTTTTGTTATGGTAAAACAAATTTAGGGTTACAGTGGTGTTAGGATTAAAGCTATTTGTCTTTAAAAATGAGTGGGCTGTAACACCAATGTCTTACCGGCAGATCTTTTTTTAAATATTTTTTTTCTAAATTTCCAAGTGCTATGCATCTTAAAATCAACCTTTAACTTACACTACTTATAGTTTATATCAGACAGCAAATACATGTTCAAATAACCCTACAATGTGTTTTAACCTCTTCACTGCAGAGCCATTTCACCCCTGTGTACTGAGCTGATTTTGACCGTTTTGAAATCATGTTTTAATATAAGACCAAGAAATATTATATATCCTTATATTTTGAATCTGCCGTGTCTGCTGAAAATATCATTATTATGTGTATACATCACGTCCTGTCAGAATGCTATAACGAAAAATGTAAAAGAAATAATGTAACTCACCATTCAGATTTCAGGCATTTACAGTTTGTAAATTATTTATTATTTTTTTTTACACATTTTATCATCCAAACCTTTGTAGTTATATAGTACAGGAGGGGTGGGGTCGCGCCTATTCCCCAATGGGGCGCCTGCAACCACCAGATGTATCCAGCCCAGCAACATGTATAAAACATAAGAAAAAATACGTCATCTGCGCTTATTCCCATTATGCCGTGTGAAACAAAACACAATTAGAGGCTTTGGTTTCTATTAATGGCCATTAAGAGAGTAAGCTCACCCGCCAAACGTCAAGGCACCTCTAGTGAGGGTGAGTCCTATCCAAAAATGAAGCCACAGGCTGCTGTGTAGCGAACCATCACTGCTCACACTGCTTTTCAGTTATGAGGTAGACTGGTGGGCCTTTATTTAATGCCCTCCCAGAAACAAAATCCACCTTGGTATCAAAAAACAAAGACACGGAGCGGAACAGCTGCAAAGATGACCTGGCTGGAGGTACAATAAAACATACATAGTACAGGAGGGGTGGGGACGCGCCTATTCCCCGATGGGGTGGCTGCAACCACCAGATGGATCCAGCCCAGCAACATGTATAAAACATAAGAAAAAATATGTAATCTGCGCTTATTCCCATTATATATACTATATTAGGGCTCACCCTCACTAGAGGTGCCTTGACATTTGGCGGGTGAGCTTACTCTCTTAATGGCCATTAATAGAAACCAAAGCCTCTTTGTGGTTATATATTCTATCGGACCCTCAATAGAAATGGGACACTGTTATTGCTTTTTTCTGAGAAAATATGCAATTTTAAATAAAAACTGTACAAAAATGAAATTTTTCACTTTTTCACTATTTTAAAAGATTGTCAGGGTAATTCAAAGAGATCCGAATGGCTGGAGAAAGGTAACCGAACGCTGAAAATCAGCATTCGGTTACCTTTCTTGGCCATTCGGCTATCCAGAGAGCAACCAAATCCTGGCGAATTGCCTGCACATACGGTGCCTGTTCGAGGGCAGTGAAATCCCCATAAAAAAGCACTGCTTCGGCTATCCAGAGAACACAAACCAGCAGTGAAAGGTTCCCGAATTGCCCTGCCATTCGGTGGTTTCATACGACAGGTTTATTGAGGAGAATCCCATAGGCTTCAATGTTAAAAATATTCCCGTTTTAATTCAATATCTAATAAACCGTTCATTATAAAATTCTGCAGTAAAGAGTCTCTTTATATATCGATTTTGTTTGGATATTTTAAGCATTTTTCTGGAGTTTTATTTCTTTTTAAAAAAGTCTGATTTTTTTTAAAAAAAAAAATGTAAGTTTACTTATTTTTTCTGTAACAGCCCTTTTTATTATCATTCCCTGGACCTCATATGTAAATTTCAGACATTTTCGCTCAGTAGTTTCTTTGCAAACAGTGTTTCACTTTTCAAACATTCATGCAAACTGTTTTGCTAATTCATTCACTTCACTCGTCTGCGGTGTTGGCCTTTTCCGGCGGCTTCCCTACGTGTGATCGGCTCCTGCTCAGGTTTTTCCGGCGTCTTCGGCGGGTTAATCCAGATGTTTTTGCGGGTTTCGGCGAGCATTCGCCGGATTTTTGCGGTGACTTTTCGTCGGGTTTGCGGCAGCTTTTCCCTGCTCTTCGACGGCCCTGTGGTGCTTGCTGAATACACCGCAGGGTCGCCGAAATGGGATTGCCGAATTGGCCCGAATTGAAGAGAACGAAAAGTCACCGAACATGCGGTAACTTTTCGATTCTCTTTGAATAACCCTGTGTGTTTTATGAATAATACGACTACGTATAAGACACTGAAGTTGCTCACGGTGTGGGAAATGAGACGGTGAGAAAAGGCAA
Organism: Leptobrachium leishanense; assembly: GCA_009667805.1. Taxonomy (NCBI): domain Eukaryota; kingdom Metazoa; phylum Chordata; class Amphibia; order Anura; family Megophryidae; genus Leptobrachium; species Leptobrachium leishanense. Next base: position 612 of record RXON01002094.1, on the reverse strand, counting down.
TGGCATTTCTCATTTTATACATGACAAATGGACAATGCTATTGTGTTGGAACAAAAAAAAACAACTAACAATTGGTTTTGTATGTGTTGTTGATTTCTTTTTGCAGTCACATGGACATGTTTGGTATCTGGTATATATTAGTGAACACCAACCTTGGAATAGGGCCCTTAGTCTTTGTTTAAAGGCATAAGAGTTTTTCATTGGAGTTATTTCCTATTTTTGTTTGGGGTGATTTGAATTTTTACTGAGGTTGTTTAATTCAGTTCCCTCTTTACCCAATATTTTTTTTTCTGTTGGCTTTAGCCATTCATTTTAAGTATTACAGGGTTATTCAAAGAGAATCGAAAAGTCACCGCGATCCCATTTCGGTGACCCTGCAGTGTATTCAGCAAGCACCACAGGGCCGTTGTAGTGCAGGGAAAAGCTGCCGCAAACCCGACGAACACTCACCGCAAAACCCAGCGAACGCACACCGAAACCCGCAAAAACATCTGGATTAACCCCATTGAACACGCCGGAGAAACCCGAGCAGCCACCGATCACAGCGCAGAGCAACCGCCGGAAAAAACCGACACCGCAGACGAAGGAGTGAAGCGAAAAAAAAAAACTGTT
>RXON01002093.1:0-47149 GCA_009667805.1 Leptobrachium leishanense | reverse complement strand
TTACGAAAAGTCGATACAAAAACGAGCAAAGTGACACGAAAATACGAAAAATTGTCGATATTCCGAAAAAATCTGTACACGAAAAACGAGTCGAGCCGAACCGAATCGAAACAGAAATCGGTCGAAACGAGCCGAATCGAAAAGTTTAAAAATCTGAAAAATCGAACCGAATCGAACCGAAAAAAAAATCGGTGCACAAGCCTAACACTAGGCAGACTGGACAGGACACAGAATACTGAATAGCAAAAAGAATGCTTTAACAAGCGACAGAGGGGCAGCACATGAAGAGGGCTGACTAAACAGAAATCAGGAGGCACAGATAAACTAAAGAACATTCATACTGAAATAAGTAGAACAAGGAGAGGACGGAGGACCAGGAGACACAGAGGGCAGATGTATAAACACAATATCTAAGCGTGGTATCAGAAAGAGGCAAATACAGTAGAATGGTCAGAGTTCAGGAATTGGTCGAGGCAGGCAGCTGGCAGAGGGGTGGTCAATGTCCATAGCAGAAGTAATACACGGTTAATTCAAAGATGCTTGATGTTCAGTAGGGTCAGATATACTGGAACAATATGGAGAGTCACAGTGGTAGTCCAGGAATATGGATGGAAACAACAGTGAATGTTCACGGTGGGAATCTAGGCACAATGGAGTGTCACGGTGGGAATCCAGGAACAATGAAGGGTCACGGTGGGAACCCAGGAACAAAAATGGAGGGTCACGGTGGGAGTCCAGACAGGATTTGTGCTTTGCACCCTGGTCAGGTCACAATGAACGACTACAAAGCAGACGCAAAGACCTGAGGGTGGGGTATGGTTTTAAAGGCAATCCAGAATCAGCCCACACCTAAGGCTGGAGAGGAGAGAGGAATCCTGGTGTGGATTCCTGGGTGCCTGGACACAAAACCAATATAGAAAAATATTTACCAACTCTTGTGTGTGATGAATAAAAAGGTTTTATTCCTTGATGAGCACAGGAAAAAGACAACGTTTTGACCTTCACAGGTCTTTGGACACCAAACCAGACAAACTAAAATCTGGTCCGGAGCCAACATGAAAAGAAGGGACGGCACCTTATCTGGTCTTCTTACATCCTCGTCAACGGCCATGACAGATAATAATTTTCCCCATACATGACGATTTAATACGTGATGGATGATAAATGATGAATTCGGCACATAAACCCACTTATTATCGCTGCACAGAGTCCAGCCGTTAAAAATTTGACAGAAATAAATAGTCATTTAGAAGCTATGCGCCTGAGTATTTCTCTTTCCTGGATTCCACGTCTACTCTGAGCATTGGATCTTGCTGCCAGAATATATCCGAAACCTGGAAAGGTCAGAAATAGATACTTCATGTTTATTGTATGAAGCGTCATTTTTCTTTTGCAACATGATTCTATCTGAGTTCTGTTAATTGCAGCATTTAAATCTACTTCACACAACTAACAATAGAGGAACTATTACAGCTAGTCCCTCTATTACCGGGACACCTTTATATCATGGTATAAGGAACGATGCAGCAGCACTTATCATTTATCAATGCAGAGCAAAAACACAATACGAAAAAATGAAAAGAGCACAGTGACTTGGCAGAGAATTGAAAGAATCCCATATTGGATTTTACAGACAGATTTCTCTGAAAAAATAGCAGCGAGTTTAAAATTCCAATATTTGAACTCTACTTGAAAAATTTCAGGATAGTAATAAGCCTGAAAACATTTTCTAATTCTAAAGTAAGACTTTTAAGGTTAGGGTTATTTTTAGGGTTAGGGTTATTTTGGGGTTGGGTTCCTTTTAAGGTTAAAGTTATTTCTGTTTGTGCGAGCTTTGAAACGCATGAATGGGGAAATCCCATGCTTTGCTATGGGCCCCGTTCACACCTAAGCGTTTTGGAGCGCGCAGGAACGCGCTTTAAAACGGCCGATGCAAAAAGAAGTCCGGGAGCTTCTTTTCGGGCATACAGCAGCACGTTCGCGTCCATAGACATAGCCACGAACACGCTGCAATGCGCACTCGTGCTTTTTTTCGTATGCGCGAACGAGCGTAAAAAACGCGCGCATTGCGTGACGCAGTACTACGCCCAAGTGTGAACTCAGCTTTAGCGTTGGGTTATTTTTAAGGGTAGGGTTATTTGTAGTGTTATGGTTATTTGTAGGGTTATCATTATTTTTAGAGTTGGGTTATTTTTAAGGTTTGGGTTATTTTCAGGATTATGGTTTATTTCTAAGGATAGGGTTACTTTTAAGGTTAGGGTTATTTCTAGGGTTAGGGTTATTTGTAGAGTTATGGTTATTTGTAGGGTTAGGGTTATTTTTAGGGTTGGGTTATTTTTTTAGGGTATGATTATTTTTAGTGCTAATTCAACAATAATATTAACATTGAGGGTGTTTGTTTAGTGAGATTTTAGAGTGATTGTCCCGGTTTCCCTGTCTAAAGAGCCATTTATCTACTCCTTTTAGCACTTAATACTCTTTTGAATATTGGCTTAGCCATAAATTCAAATTTAATAACAAAAGTTGAAATTTTGAGTATAGGTAGAGCCAAATATCTGAGTCAAAATTTTTATGCGACTCAAAATGCCAGTATGCCCTTAATTAAATCATGATAATTTTTGGTATCATTGAAAAAGCCAGATTTTGTCCTTTCCAATGACAGCTCATTTGGCCTCTTAATGCACAGAATAGGAATTACAAGGGTCTAATGGCCCATGCACATGATGTAACAGGATTTCCTTGTCAAGCAGGGTGAATCCCCATATTTGATGTCCTAGCGTGCAAACTCAATGATTCCGGCGGGCAGTGGGCAGTTCCAAAGCAAGTGCTAATATACCTTTTGTCGGCGTGTGTTTTGCAGCATGCAGCAGTTCCAGTGGGTTTTTGATGGAATTTCGACGGGTGTTTGGTGGCTTTTTGGCAGGTTTTTGACAGGGTTTCAACAGGGTTTCGACAGGTTTTCCCTGCACTCCGGGGACCCTGCAGTGACTGCTGAATTCACCGCAGGGTGGGGAACTTTGATTCCTGGAAGTGCAGGGAATGAGAGTACTGAAATGTTGGTGACATTTCGGTGCTCTCTGAATAACCCCTTAGGCTAGTGTCAGACGAGCGTCTTTGGAGAGCGGAAGGAACGTCCGTGAGAGTGGACGTTCCTTCTACTCGACGCCTGTCTGGCCACCTCACCACCTTGGCCACCATGATCTTCCTATGGACAATCGCACTTTGCAGCTCCGTCAACGTCCGTCCTATTGCTTTGACGGAGAGGCTTGGATAACGGACGCTTGTTACTCACGCATTTTGTGTGCGTGCTCAGCGTGTGACCAGCCCCGTTGCAATGTCAAAACGCCACGATGGACGCCAGTAAGCACAACATTACGGCGTACATAGCGCACTCCTCTGACGTTGGCTTTAAGTGTCTCCTTTTTACTCCCTATTCCATGGCCGAAATAAGGGCCAAGACGTCTCCAAAAATAAAAAGAGAAGAATACTGAAGAGAAGATTTTTAAATACATACGATTGAGTTAAAAACATCCGTCATTTCCTAAATAATAAACTCGTACGTGATGCTATACATGCGTGCAGAACAACAAATAACTAATGAAGATAGTATTAGAGTATTTATTGTAGAAGAAGGTCATTCCGAGGTAACATCTTCAAAGCTTATAGGCTGAGCTTAATACCATTGTGTAACATGCCTTTTATTACGCTCACAAAATTCTATGCAGTGATACACATTCTCTGGGGTTCCATTTTTCTAAAAAAAATATTCTTCATTTTCCTTTCTCTCTCAAGATCCGTACACAATAACACACACATTCTCCTGGGTTACATTTGTTGCAACATTTTCTTTTTGTTCTGCTTTCCTTTTCAAAAATTAAAAATGCAAATTCCACAATTCCAAAAATACAATTTTTTTTGTAGAAAAGCAATATTGAATCCAGAATTTCGAACTTAGCAAACAGCCCACACTCTACTGCATTAGGCGGAAGAGAAACGTTTACATTTGATTAGCGCGCTCTGACAGCTGGATGTGTCAGCGATACACAGCACCCGCAGTATGAAATAAGCAGCGGATAATAATACTCCTTGCTGGTATTTTTACATCTAACAGGCACCGCATTAAAACGTTGTCCTACTCGATCCTCGAGAGCCATTAACCTGCAGGAGATTAAAAATTGCTCTAATTAGCATGTGATTAACCAATTAACTCTAAGTATCAACATGAAACCTGTGAAGTATTAATCACAAAACAGTCTAAGGCTCTCGAGAATGGAAGCTAGATAGTTATCCGGTATAAATTCAACAAGATATAACTGTTTAGTCATGTAAAGTGGTGGCACTGAAGGGTCAACTTATTAACAATAAAAATAAATTATAGACTTTTCATTTTTGTTGATAGATCTGAAACCTATACGATTATTCCCCTGTAAGGAATTCCCCTATCACCAGCTGTCCAAGAATAGAACCCTATATAATATGTATGTAGTACAATAACATTTTTAAAAAAAGGTGATTAGTTGACAGTAGACATGAACATTTGTTTTCAGAATAATTACATTTGTCAGAATTTTGAGAAAAATTGCTCCTGAGCGATTTGTTGTTTAGTTTATCTGTCGATTTATTCTTATCATTTTTATTTTTTTTAGAAAGTATTTTACCAGGAAGGATACAGTAGGGTTATTCAGAGACAGCCGATCTGGCCCGAAATGTCACGAACAGGGAATTTCGCCCTACGGTGACATTTTGGGGCCATTCGGCTATTCAGAGAGCAGACAGTTAGTCAAATTTTGGCCTGTTCGAAGGCAGTGAAATCCCCCATAGAGAAGCAATGGTTAATATATTCAGAGACACCGAACAGCAGTGAAAAGTTGCCAAAGTGCCCTGCTGTTCAGTGGTTTCATTTGGCAGGTTTATTCAGGCGAACACACAAATGATGCTGTAGCGCCACACAACGTGCATCAACCACCAAGGCACCCCAAATAGCCAGTATCAGAAGTCAGTGGTTTCCCCTAAACCATAAGCACACAGAATATAGAATTATGACCGGATACGGCACAAAACAATGCTTTATGGGGTCCCTTGCGTCTCCAAGTAATTCCGTAGATTTTTAACGAGACTCCAGCAAACATGGAAAATACAATGCAACACAATTATGGCGCAGTATAATTTTACAAGATATTAACAGAGACAAATTTATAGTGGTTTTCCACTCGCAAATAAAGAGCCCCTGCACTGGCTCTGAGTGGGTCCACGCCTGCGGGTTATTTGCCTTTTATTTCTTAGGTGGCCCCACCTTATTTGGAATCTCTAATCCACAAGCATGTAATAAAGAGCAGAAAAAAACTCCTTGCACAGATCTGATAAACTCAGGAATCAATATTCTGCTGATTTCTTACTTACAGTTGGAGGAGCTTCCATAGCTCTCAAATGAACGCCCATGGTTTTAATTTGTGTGCTGGGAAACCCAAGAGAAACCACCAGGGATCCAAAGGATTGCACAGTAATGGACAGGTTTGGAAATAAAATAAAATTTATTAAAACATAGTTAAAATAAGCTCCAGAACATGTTTCGCCGCATCAAGGGGCGGCTTCATCAGCTGGTGGACCTGTGTCGTCCACTCCAGGCAGCTGAGTGTCACACCCCAAGCACAACCCCGCTCCCACTAACTGTGCAATCAATGCATGGTGTTTTTTGAATGGCTTAGACCAATAGCACTTTCCATTGGTCCAAGCTATTCCATTGCTTTCCCAGTGCCTCTGAGGCACTGGGAGAGCAATGTTCAGGAAGTGGGCAGTGCTCGGACGTCTCTTCATTGAACAGACCTGCCACGCTGCAGACTTCATGGCAGCCTACGCGATTTGCAAAGCATACCGCTACGCAAATTGCTTAAGGCTGGCTCATGCTGCTGCATGAAAAAAAAAACAACATGCGGTGCGCACAGAGGACGGACGGAGCTGCCGGCGGAGGAATGCGGAGCAGGTGAGTTTTTTATTTTATTATTTCAGCAGCACTTAATGGCAGGTGAGGCTCTGCCTCACCTGCTGCCCCTGATGGCACGTCCCTGATAAGTAGATCCCATCCCTGTATATCTTTTAAAATGCTTTTCGATAACAAGTCTACCTGTTAACGTTATTTCCTTTAGAGATGATATTGCATGATCCAGATACACTATCCTTTATTGCAATGTCGGTTCCTTCCCTTTTTATGTATTGCAGGATTTTCTTTTTGATTCCTCACTGTTAGGAAACATAATGTCCATAAGAATTTATTTTACGGAGAAGCAGGCAATGGAAACAAATTAATATATGAGATCCATAAACTGTGTTTTCCCACCAGATGGATATTCCTTGTACAGCGGCTAAGAGACTAAACATTTTTGCATTAGGCCTCGCAGCTCTTCTTTAACATTAAACCCTTCAGCTATCTCGGGCCCAGCTGCTTTCACCAGGCAAGTGTCAGTTATCTGAAATATTCAGCCTACAGAACATCTGCAATGCTGTCTCAATCCACATCTCTTTCGTGTGTCACCTGTTACAAGAGTCCGATGGCTGCTGGGGTTCCTGCTGTATGATGAATTTATCTTGATGAATAATGCTATCCTTATAAATATGGAATTATGAAAACCAGGAGAGACTTGTGTAACGGATCTCCGTACCCCGACTAGGTCACATCTGTTTCTTTGCTGGAGCCCTGTTCCTTCACCAGCAGGCTTTTGTGCCTTCCTCCAGTCCTTAGACGAAGTTTAAGGACGGGAACACGTAAAGAGTCTTGCTAGCATCCCCCAGAAATAAGACAACGCACAGATCTGGAGGTTTAGAACTTTATTGAGTTGAATATATACAGTCCCAGGTGGACCTAGAGACCATTGGAAAAGTATACCCTGGTGCCCCCCGCGCCACAAGTGAACCAGACATGTCTAGACATGAAACAATAAGGTGCCATGTAATCACAGCCTGAGCATCAGATATTGGGGCAGTGTTTGCCCAACAAGCAGATCAACAAAAGACCACTCAAACACACAACAGATAATAACACATTCCTGAGAGGGGATGCTGGAAAAGGCTAAAATAACCCACCCAGTAGTCCCATCAGCAGATAACAACATAGACCATAACAATAGACAATACCATTATTCCTACAGAACACAGATTACACAAACACCCTGCACCCTACAGGCAAAGGTTGATTTCAACAAAAAAGGCCTGCACCTCCCAAATACATCCCTAGGCCCATGTACCCCAAGTTCAAAGTGATGCACGTGACTTCTTGTCTTCTTTTGGAGAAAACGTATGCCCTTGATCCAGTTTATACATTTTTGTCTTATTTTGGTTTCTTTTTTTATTCTGATAAGACTAAAGACTATTTACTTTAACGGATACATCGAATTCACTCTACATGAAAAGTGTATTAACTGAAAATAAAGTCAACCAAGGCCCAAAAAGACAGTGACCAGCACAAAATAAAGGTTACAAAGCGTCATCATTTAGAATCTTCATTCATGTATAGTTTATATTTCAGACATCCTCAGGGTATCTAAAGCATAGCTGTATTTTTTACAAACCTGGAAAGAAATGTGAGGTCAAGACTCTGCTGTTATTTTCTATCATGTAAATAATTCATGGAGATAAAGGTTGAAGGTCAGAGCTTGGCATTATCTGTTAACGCATCATTATGGTTATTGTACTAGGAAATGTAAACAGCCCTATAATAAAGCAAAGTCGTCTTTTGTCTAAGGTTGTACATAACGGAATCTGTGTGGATTATCAGTAGACATATGGCATTCACGGATACACTGACAATCCATACAAAAACACACTAGCATTCACATATCACATATCACAGCTACCAAGAGGACCTACCCCCAAAAAAAATCATCACTTAATTTTCATTTTTCTTCCTCAGTTAACCAGGTGCCTTGAATCTGAGCTTTGCCTAAAACCACTAACTCCAGATCTACCACTCTTAAAAACGCAAGATGAATTAAGCCTGTCTGTTATAGGACCAATTCTATCAAATTTATTTATAAGTGACCTTGAAATAGACATTTAAAGTCATGTATCAGTGTTGCAGATGACACAAAACTAGGAAAAGTAATACAATGTGAGCAGGATGTTACTACGTTGCAGAGGGATTTAGATAGATTGGGGGACTGGGCACTTAAATGGCAGATGAAATTTAATGTAGATAAATGCAAGGTTATGCACTTTGGAGTGAAGAACACACAAGCAACTTATACCCTAAATGGTACTGAGTTAGGGAAATCAAAGCAGGAGAAGGATTTGGGAATAATCATCATAGATTTCAAACTCAGCAACAATGCGCAATGTCAAACAGCAGCCGCCAAGGCCAGCAAGGTACTAGCATTAAAAGGGGAATTCACTCTCGGGATGAAAATATAATTTTGCCTCTTTATAAATCAATGGTAATTGATTCACAATTGAATATTCCGTGTGATTTTGGGCACATGTCTTAAAAAAAGATATTATAGCGCTAGAAAAAGTGCAGAGACGGGCAACTAAATTAATAAGGGGAATGGAAGGGTTAAGTTATGAGGAAAGACTAACAAGCTTAAACCTGTTTAGTTTAGAGAAAAGGTGCCTTAGAGGGGATCTGATAACCTTATATAAATATACACGGGGCCATTATAATAATTACACCATCATGTATAACCTATACATAAACAGACTGCGCTGCTAGGACCATCCATAGCTTCAGATGTCACCATCTGCTGGCCAAAATAAGTTACTGCAGTTCTGAGTTCCGTGCAGGATCAGCTGGAGAGATGTCAGACAGAGATATTCCTAGTTTGTTTTACGCTTTTAAGGACCAAGGGTCTTGAAAGTCAATGCATTTTTGACGGAACGGTTCCGTCATCGGACCTTAAGGGGTTAAAAAGTGTTAGCACCTCGAGAATCATGCTCAGGGTGCTAAAACTTTAGGGACACCTTCTGGAGCCCAAATGCAAATGACATTTGTTTGCAACAAAAAATGTAATTTGCAATGATACAGAATATCACTACATCATGTCATCACGATCTCTGGCTGCTGTATCTGCTACTGCTGGTTGTGTATACCATTTATGGAAGTGAAGGGGTTAAACAATTAATATGGACAACATGTTCAATCTGCATTTTAAATGGATTTTGCATCTCAAAGCATGTAGAAGGATACAGTATATTCAACATGTTTAGAGATAGAGGAATTCTGGCACACTTGATGAGTTTCTCCCAATCCTCCCCACTCACCATGTGAAGGAGCCGCTTCCAGATATTGCTACACACACAGAACGGATTTGTTCGTATGGACCGTATGGACGTTGTGAGCCACAAATGTAAAAAACTTAAAAAGACACCGAGCTGCCGTCAAGCTGCCAAAGTCGTGCCTAGACTTAAAACAGCAGCTGAGCGTGTGAACATGTGCGAGAGGCGCCGTAAGAGTTAACGGCTCTCTTGGAAATGCTTACGGCCCAACCGGAATCAAGTCCTAGATGTGGCAAGAAGGATCGTTGCCCGTCCCTGCCAGCGGCAATCTGTGATGATATTCAGTGCCGGTAACAGATGGAACGCGAGAAGCATTTCGAGCAAGACGTGTCCTGCACCATCTCTCAGTCTTAAGTTGTATTGAAAAATATGCACGGCCACTTAAACATAAGTATCGTACCCTGTTCAGGATTAAATTATTCAATATACATATTGTGTCACGGACAAAGGCACCTTATGTTCAATATTGACAGCTAGGTCCTCTCTCCAAACCTGCGAATCTGCACACTGTGCAAACACAGAAACACACACATAAAAGACTGATAATCAAACGTTATTCAATCAAATATACGATATGTTAATGGGATCCTGCAGCCACGCTAAAAACCCAAGAATGTGCCTGCGACTGCCTTTAAATGATAACATTTAACGGAACGCATTCCTGTTCTTATAATAGAGCAACTTCACCCATCTGATTCACATGCAATGGGCTCTATTACATTTTACGCTCAAATTCGTACGCGCAGAGTAAAACGTTAACGCGTGTAAATTAACGGTGGTATTACGATCCAAGCGCATTTTTCCATCCGTCAAAAAATAACACGCTTAAAATGGACGCGCAAAAACGCAGAAAAATACTGGCGCAGTAACGTTGCGCACAGAAATCGGTAAGCAGACTGTTTTTTCACGGGATTCAGCCAATCAGAATTAAGAACCACAATTGTCTCACGTTTAGTTTTTGCGCCTGTCAAAATCAATCTGAGTATATATTCTGCAGCAATAATAAAAGCACACACAACCTCTCTATTTTATTGTTTGGGTATGTGTAGAATGTGTAACTATACTGTGCTGTATTTTTTTTCGTGCTGGTGTATTTGGGTTCGGCCAGAACGTTCAGATTTGCAGTTACCACCAGCTTTTCAAAGACGTTAAAATTATGCGCAAACGTTGTTCGTAAAAAGTTGTGCATCGATTGTGATACCATCCGCGTACCAGAGCACAAACGCATTTGCACTCACTATGTTAAGTATGGGATGCGCGCACGAACTTGCGTTCGCGCAGGGTAACTCGCGTTAGACGTTAACGCTCATTATATGCGCGAACGTCGTAATACGACGTTCAGAGCAAAGGGTTTTGCCCCTCGCGTTAATGCATTTTTGCGCACGCGCACATTTTTGCGCGAAGAGTTTGCGCGAAGGATTCTGGTCTGAAATTCTGAAGTGTACCTGGTTTTTGTTTCCAGACAGTATTTCCACCTTCCAACATTCCACAAAGAACTTCCAGCACACAGTGAGGAGATCTCCGAAAAGTAGGGGGAGACTTGGAAGGAGAGGTGAGGAGTGAAAAGAGACGAAAAACAAAAATCGCCAGGAAACTATAGGGGTTATTCAGAGAGAGCCGTTCTGGCCCCGAAATTGCGCCGAACAGTGAATTTTCCTGTACGGTGCAATTTTGCAGCTATTCGGATATTCAGAAAGCAGGCAGTTTGCCAAATTTTGGTGAACTGCCTGCAAATACGGTACATGTTTGGCAGCAGTGAAATCCCCCATAGAGAAGTAATGGTTAATCTAATCAGAGACACCGAACAGCAGAGAAAGGTTCTCAATGATTTTTCAGTGGCTTTTCCTGCACTTCGGGGACCCTGCCTTGAAAAAGTTGTGTTTATACGGCGAAACGTGTCAAGCGTTAATGTCTGGCTAATTTTTAACTGGTTTTCGTCCTATTTGTCTGCGGGAGTTAATGAAGCTTTATTGTCTGATTTTTCCAGTTGAGGCTCGGGTCAGACGAGCTCATTCTGTGCGGACTGTGCGTCCGTGCACATCAGACGCACTTTCTGACTGACGGCGCAGTAGTGGCCACACAGTCCGTTTTTGTGACTGGCGTTTATTTTGACTGACGTAGATGGGAAAATAAATTCATATGAAAAACATTTTGTCCGTCAAAATGCTGGACGTATAAATGCAGCCCGTCTGACTTCGTTCCATCACTCACACACAAAGCTATGCGGACGTTGCGGACGCAGCGCACTCTGTGCGTCCGTTCTAGCGGGTTTACGTTCCTGCCTAACCTGCGTCCGTTTGCCGCGTCCGTTATGAGTTTGCAGTTCCGTGCGGACATACTTTGTGTGTGGGGCTCCATTGGTCATAATTCTATGCTATAACGGACGTACAAATGTGCGTCAACACGGACGTGATCAGTGCGCTCGTCTGACACAAGCCTTAGCCGGGTAATGTAGGCGGCACGAACCGCCGAGGTTAGCATAGGTCCGGACATCTGTATGAGAATTCTCTCTCTCTACCACTACGCTTTACCTTATTTCTTCTACCCATCTATACTGGTACTAATATATCCACTCCAGCGCGTCTTTTCTAGATTACATTGCATGTGTGTTAGGTTTGACTTTTTAATTGACTATTGAAAGTTACGTTTTATTTTGGTACACTATCTACCTATCTGATTGACCCTCTAGGCCAGGGTTCTCAAACTCTGGCCCCCCTGATGTTTCTGAACTACAACTCCCATGATTCACGGCCATCTACTGCATTCAAAGCATTCTGGGACTTGTAGGCAAAAACATCTGGGGGGCCGTGAGTTTGAGATCCTGCTCTAGGCCAATCTTCACTCCTTATCAATACGAGTATTTACTCTGGGTTAACGCCCCCTCTGGTAGATAGCCGCCCTGCGTTACCCCTTTGGTAACAAAAATTCCCCGAAGTGCAGGGAACGAAATAGTACCGAAATTCCCCCGGAATAACCTTCGAATAACCCTGAAAGAGTTTATTTATTTTTTAAAATTCTTTACGGTTTATAAGCGTACACAAGAGGTCAAGAGAAAATTGTGGAAAGGATAATAGAAACATGGGCAATATGTGAAATATCTGTACAGAAATGTGGATTAATGAAGGAGAAAGAAACCAATGGCAATCTTTCCACATCTTGGAAGGTGAGCGTCTAATCAAAATAACAAAACGTGGTAAAGTATTATCCCAGTGACACCAAAACCCAGTGACATAGTTGGGCGAGATACAGAAGTGTGCCTCCATCAATCAAATGAAATTACCGGAGCGGACTCCGAACAGAAATCACGGCGGAGTTGTATCTGTGACCGTGCAGAGTCCGAGTTTTAATCACAGACAAGAGAGCAGTTAATAACGGGGGAGAGATAAGGTGTAATGAATAGAAGAACGGAAAAAGAAAAAACAGCAGAGGTGACAGTGCAGGATTGCTTTGTGACAATAAAGGTTATGTGTCCGCGCCTCAGCAGTTGTGAGTGTATGATGCAATACAGAGTTACAAAATGAATACAAAATAAATAAAAGTTCTATAAACTGTACAGCTGCATTAGAACAGCCAGGAAGAAAATAGCATGAAGAGCCCTGGGCACTCACTCTCCTGTACAGGGATAAGATTCAGGGGGTTAGAAAATCCCTATACAGTACAGATACAAGGTGTTGCTGTAATTGCCATACACAGGCATTATGCAGCACATACAGATACAAGGTGTTGCTGTAATTGCCATACACAGGCATTAATGCAGCACATACAGATACAAGGTGTTGCTGTAATTGCTATACACAGGCATTATGCAGCACATACAGATACAAGGTGTTGCTGTAATTGCCATACACAGGCATTATGCAGCACATACAGATACAAGGTGTTGCTGTAATTGCCATACACAGGCATTATGAAGCACATACAGATACAAGGTGTTGCTGTAATTGCCATACACAGGCATTATGCAGCACATACAGATACAAGATGTTGCTGTAATTGCCATACACAGGCATTATGCGGCACATACAGATACAAGGTGTTGCTGTAATTGCCATAACACAGGAATTGTGCGGCACATACAGATACAAGGTGTTGCTGTAATTGCCATAACACAGGAATTATGCAGCACATACAGATACAAGGTGTTGCTGTAAGTGCCATACACCGGCATTACGCAGCACATACAGATACAAGGTGTTGCTGTAATTGCCATACACAGGCATTATGCAACACATACAGATACAAGGTGTTACTGTAATTGCCACACACAGGCATTATGCAGCACATACAGATACAAGGTGTTGCTGTAATTACCGTATACAGGCATTATGCAGCACATACAGATACAAGGTGTTGCTGTAATTGCCATACACAGGCATTATGCAGCACGTACAGATACGAGGTGTTGCTGTAATTGCCATACACAGGCATTATGCAGCACATACAGATACAAGGTGTTGCTGTAATTGCCATACGCAGGCATTATGCAGCACATACAGATACAAGGTGTTGCTGTAATTGCCATACACAGGCATTATGCAGCACATACAGATATTGCATTGCTAATAATCTCATTATGATCACTACAAATCCCCTTAAGCAGGAGATCTCACCATTTTATTATCTGTCTGCATCACATTTACTGCATCTGACACAAAGACCATTTCTGCCTGTATACTGATAATGCAGTCCCCGTGTGACATTGTATGAGATAAGGGACATTATCTAATGTCTAGAACGTGTTGTCCCAAAAATATTTCTTCAAGCATAACTGTAAGAGTAAGGTAAAAATAAAAAATGCAGAAGACATAAGTCTGCATTATTTCGGTAAATTAAAGCACCACTCTAGGCACTTTGACCACACAATGTTAGTTTTCATGGAGTCTGGTGCTAGAATAAAGGTGGGTTTTTAAACTACGTAGAGCAGGAATCTTAAACTCTGCCACCAATCCCCAGAATTATGTGAATGTAATAAATGGCCAGGGAATCATAGGGTGTGTAGTGCAGAAATGGGGGGGGGGGGGTCAGAGTCTGAGATCCGTGATCCAAATGGTTAAAATGCTAGGGGGTGCTGAGGGGTTCAATAGCTGTTAATGTGAAACCCTACGTTTCCTTTTCTGTTTGACCCTAGATGATCCCATTCACTACTGTGATTGTGTATGTGTTACGGTTAAAGCCCGAAGTGCGGTTAATCCTAGGATTACCCGGGTAATCCTGACATTACCCAGGCGTCATTAGCAAAAGTCCAGCAAAAGTGAAAAGAAATTTCAGACTTTACCCGGGTAATCTGCAAAGTATCCAGAGGCCTCTGGGTTCTCCGGTTTTCTGCTCTGTTTTAACCGGGTAATTCGCACATTACCCTAGTGTTGCTGGATAAAGTGTGATGTGCAACGAAACATCGGATTTTATCCGGGTAATCTGAAAAATATCCAAACACCTCTGTGTTCTCCACTTTTTTTGGGTTTTCAGCAGGTTACAGCTGACTGAATTCCGAGGGTTACCCGGGTAAAGCTGCAAACTGTTTTCTGACTGATAACAATTTTTGGTTATTTGGTAATTTTTAATGAAATTGTATCCACGTCACAAACCGCACTAATTAACCGTCATGTGACTCTGTGCGTTAATTGTCTGAACATTAATTTATGAAGATAAATATATTATATAAAGAGTAACCTGATGGTTATTAGGTTTTATAAATGATATATAAGCACATATGACACATAATAAAGATCATGTACCTCTTTCATATAAGACACATATCCTGTTACTCTGTATATTCATTATATCCGCAATACATTTTAATGTTTGTCTTTTGTCATTTTCATTGATAATATCCATAGATAATAGCAAAATTCCCTGTTACCCAAGCGGGGTTGGATGCTCTGCAGATTACCCAGGTGAAGCTGTGGATAGTCCTCAGATTACCCGGGTGAAGCTTCAGACTTGCAAATTATCCGGGTAAAGTGCGGATTTTTCAGCTCTTCCAGACTGTTACCCAAGGGCAGTTGGTTAGTCCTAAAATTACCCGGGTAAAGTCCGAAATTTTCATTTTTTTGCAGCATTACCCAGCGGTTTTGGGTAATGTCAGGATTACCCGGGTAATCCTAGGATTAACCGCACTTCAGGGTTTACCCGTAACATATACACTATCAGCAGCAGCAGCAAACACAGCAGCCAGAAGCCGTGTTAATACGATCTGGGGCTATGCTGTATGATTGGAAATTCAATAAATTTGCTGCAAATGAATTTCATTTGTTTTTGGGCCCCACAAGGTACTCTTAAAGTTTTAGCCCTGTGGCAATGATGCCCAAGATGCTAAAACTGTTTATTTAAAATTGGTTGGGGAATGTCCTTATTGGACTTTCTGTAGCCGATACACGGAGACACAAGCTGCAGTTCTAACTGCAGTAACTCCTTCTGGCCAGTAGATGGCACAATCTCCCTGCCAAATAGGTTATTACAGTAAGGAATACATTGGAAATATTCCCAAATATTTCTTATTGTACAATTAATTAAAACTGATTTTTCATAAAAAAACAATGGTTCCAATTTTTGGAAAATAATTTGGTAGTGAAGGGGTTTAATAAATTTAAATAACAATCTAAATTTGAAATAGTTTTTCTTTACCTATCATTTCATTTATAACTTCCCGCCCCATGTTTGAAACACCTGCCAGGTTATTATTTATTTTAACAAAAAGCACTCGGTCATTAAGGGGTTTATAAACATAACTGAGTTCTACTACTACTTAATACTTAATTTTATTTTCTGTAGAACACAACGAAAACATCAATACAAAGATTGCTTCACAGGTAGTTTCTTTTCTTTCCCTAAATCATAAATGTAGTAGCAAAACAATCTTTTCTGTAATTATTCATAAAGAGACGGAGACCAGGTAAAACCCCTTCGTGATTTTCATCAAAGGAGTAATTTGCACTTGCATTACATTTTGTTAGGGGTTTACGTGTCAGCTTTATTAAAGTATGTTATTGTGTTTGGTAAATTGATTTCACATGGATAATGAAGTAAAACTCATAAAAATGTGGCTTCTGTTTAATGTCTGCGTTTACAAACAAAGCTATAATAACGGAATCGTGATGTGAAGTCGCCTGAAATTCCCTGACCACGAAGATTACTCAGGAGGCTGTAAAAGTGGGGTATTCTGAATTAAAGCTACATGCATTACAAAACCAAAATGTATTCTATACCTGTTTGCCACACAAGCAAAAATGTGCCTTAACCCCTTCACTATCAAATCGTGTATACACGATCAGTGATAACAGACACAGCAGCCTGAGATTGTGTTAACACGCCCCGAGCCTGTGCTGTATCATTAACAATGTTAATGTTTGCTACAAACAAATTTCGTTTGCTTTTTCGGCACCGGATGGTGCACCCAAAATTTTAGCCCTGTAGGAATAATGCTCAAGGATCAAAAACTGTGCAAAATCAGCTACGCAATGTCCTTTATTGGCCGTTCCGCAGCCGATGCACGGAGCCTTGAACTGCAGTTATAACTGCAGTAACTGCTTTTGGCCAGTAGATGTAGATATCCCACATATTGTTCAGATCGCATTCAGATTTCAATTAAAAGTTATGTTTTGTAAACAAAGTAAAAGAAAAATTAAGAGGTTAATAGATAAAATTTAATAATGAACTGAAAAAGTGTTAAAAAAGGATATTAACCCTATAGTGACCAGATGATTTTACCATTGTCAGTCTGAAAGTACCCACTGCTGTTTTTATGTTTCTGCACTGTTTGTGTTGAGGTTTAATTTTCCTCTTACTCGTTTATGGAACCCACACATATTATATACAGTTATTTTCGTCATCAAATGGAGTTTCTAAAGATACCATTATTTCCATCATATCGTATAATTTGCTATAAAAAAAATTATGAAATAAAATAAAAAAATGGAAAACACACTTTTTAACTTCGACCCCCAAAATCTAATATACCTAAAATACCCCGGCTAAATCGTTTTGGAATATTGTACTGTTTATAAAAATACCTAATGTTTACATGTTTTTTATGCTCCTCGTGTTTAACCACTTGGCTGCTAAGGACGCGCTCAGCGCATCCTGCCAAGTGCTCCTCCTGTGCTATGGACGCGCTGAGCACGTCCTAGCACAGGAGGCAGCAATCGGCCGGGATTCTGGCCGATTTCCAGCCCCCCCCGGTGCGGGCTGACATCTTGGATGTCAGCCCGGCACTCCGGCACCCCGGCGGGGACGATAGATGTCATCGCGCTGGCGTGACATATACATATAATAATGATATATTATGAATCTGCCGAGTCTGCCGGAAAGAACGATATATAATATGTCTGGGTCATACAATAAAATAAGGCTTCAAAACGCGGTTAAACATGATGAGCGAAACCGGTAAAAATGAGCTCAGCACACAGGCGTGAAATGCTTCAGCAGCAAAAGGGTTAAACATAATTTGAAGTCCAATTTTATTACATGACCCGATTTTTTTTAATCGCGGGGGGTGCTTGAAATAGATGTCATCACGCCAGCGCGATGACATCTATCGTCCCCGCCGGGGTGCCGGAGTGCCGGGCTGACATCCAAGATGTCAGCCCGCACCGGGGGGGGCTGGAAATCGGCCAGAATCCCGGCCGATTGCTGCCTCCTGTGCTAGGACGTGCTCAGCGCGTCCATAGCACAGGAGGAGCACTTGGCAGGATGCGCTGAGCGCGTCCTTAGCAGCCAAGTGGTTAAACACGAGGAGTATAAAATACATGTAAACATTAGGTATTTTTATAAACAGTACAAAATTCCAAAACAATTTAGCCGGGGTATTTTAGGTATATTAGATTTTGGGGGTCGAAGTTAAAAAGTGTGTTTTCCATTTTTTTATTTTATTTCATAATTTTTTTTATAGCAAATTATACGGTATGATGGAAATAATGGTATCTTTAGAAACTCCATTTGATGACGAAAATAACTGTATATAATATGTGTGGGTTCCCTAAACGAGTAAGAGGAAAATTAAACCTCAACACATACAGTGCAGAAACATAAAAACAGCAGTGGGTACTTTCAGACAGACAATGGTAAAATCATCTGGTCACTATAGGGTTAATATCCTTTTTTAACACTTTTTCAGTTCATTATTAAATTTTATCTATTAACCTCTTCATTTTTCTTTTACTTTGTTTACAAAACATAACTTTTATTTGAAATCTGAATGCGATGTGAACAATATGTGTGGATATCTACATCTACTGGCCAAAAGCAGTTACTGCAGTTATAACTGCAGTTCAAGGCTCCGTGCATCGGCTGTGGAACGGCCAATAAAGGACATTGCGTAGCTGATTTTAAACAGTTTTTAAACCTTGAGCATTATTCCCACAGGGCTAAAACTTTGGGTGCACCATCTGGTGCCCAAAAGCAAACGAAATTTGTTTGTAACAAGCATTAACATTGTTAATGATACAGCACAGGCTCGGGGCGTGTTAACACAATCTCAGGCTGCTGTGTCTGTTATCCCTGATCGTGTATACATGATTTGGTAGTGAAGGGTTTAAGGCACATTTTTGCTTGTGTGGCAAACACGTATGGAATACATTTTGGGTTTGTAATGCATGTAGCTTTAATTCAGAATACCCCACTTTTACAGCCTCCTGAGTAATCTTCGTGGTCAGGGAAATTCAGGCGACTTCACATCACGATTCCGTTATTATAGCTTTGTTTGTAAACGCAGACATTAAACAGAAGCCACATTTTTATGAGTTTTACTTCATTATCCATGTGAAATCAATTTACCAAACACAATAACATACTTTAATAAAGCTGACACGTAAACCCCTAACAAAATGTAATGCAAGTGCAAATTACTCCTTTGATGAAAATCACGAAGGGGTTTTACCTGGTCTCCGTCTCTTTATGAATAATTACAGAAAAGATTGTTTTGCTACTACATTTATGATTTAGGGAAAGAAAAGAAACTACCTGTGAAGCAATCTTTGTATTGATGTTTTCGTTGTGTTCTACAGAAAATAAAATTAAGTATTAAGTAGTAGTAGATCTCAGTTATGTTTATAAAC
Source organism: Leptobrachium leishanense (assembly GCA_009667805.1). Lineage (NCBI taxonomy): Eukaryota > Metazoa > Chordata > Amphibia > Anura > Megophryidae > Leptobrachium > Leptobrachium leishanense. The sequence goes on along the minus strand of RXON01002093.1, from coordinate 27,836 downwards.
CCCTTAATGACCGAGCGCTTTTTGTTAAAATAAATAATAACCTGGCAGGTGTTTCAAACATGGGGCGGGAAGTTATAAATGAAATGACAGGTAAAGAAAAACTATTTTGAATTTAGATTGTTATTTAAATTTATTTAACCCCTTCACTACCAAATTATTTTCCAAAAATTGGAACCATTGTTTTTTTATGAAAAATCAGTTTTAATTAATTGTACAATAAGAAATATTTGGGAATATTTCCAATGTATTCCTTACTGTAATAACCTATTTGGCAGGGAGATTGTGCCATCTACTGGCCAGAAGGAGTTACTGCAGTTAGAACTGCAGCTTGTGTCTCCGTGTATCGGCTACAGAAAGTCCAATAAGGACATTCCCCAACCAATTTTAAACAAACAGTTTTAGCATCTTGGGCATCATTGCCACAGGGCTAAAACTTTAAGAGTACCTTGTGGGGCCCAAAAACAAATGAAATTCATTTGCAGCTAATTTATTGAATCTCCAATCATACAGCATAGCCCCAGATCGTATTAACACGGCTTCTGGCTGCTGTGTTTGCTGCTGATAGTGTATATGTTACGGGTAAACCCTGAAGTGCGGTTAATCCTAGGATTACCCGGGTAATCCTGACATTACCCAAAACCGCTGGGTAATTCTGCAAAAAAATGAAAATTTCGGACTTTACCCGGGTAATTTTAGGACTAACCAACTGCCCTTGGGTAACAGTCTGGAAGAGCTGAAAAATCCGCACTTTACCCGGATAATGTGCAAGTCTGAAGCTTCATCCGGGTAATCTGAAGACTATCCACAGCTTCACCCGGGTAATCTGCAGAGCATCCAGCCCCACTTGGGTAACAGTGAATTTTGCTATTATCTATGGATATTATCAATGAAAATGACAAAAGACAAACATTAAAATGTATTGCGGATATAATGAATATATAGAGTAACAGGATATGTTTCTTATATGAAAGAGGTACATGATCTTTATTATGTGTCATATGTGCTTATATATCATTTATAAAACCTAATAACCATCAGGTTACTCTTTATATAATATATTTATCTTCATAAATTAATGTTCAGACAATTAACGCACAGAGTAACATGACGGTTATTTAGTGCGGTTTGTGACGTGGATACAATTTCGCTAAAAAAACAAAAAATAACCAAAAATTGTTATCAGTCAGAAAACAGTTTGCAGCTTTACCCGGGTAACCCTCGGAATTCAGTCAACTGTAACCTGCTGAAAACCCAAGAAAAGTGGAGAACCCAGAGGCGTTTGGATATTTTTCAGATTACCCGGATAAAATCCGATGTTTCGTTGCACATCACACTTTATCCAGCAACACTAGGGTAATGTGCGAATTACCCGGTTAAAACAGTGCAGAAAACCGGAGAACCCAGAGGCCTCTGGATACTTTGCAGATTACCCGGGTAAAGTCCGAAATTTCATTTCACTTTTGCTGGACTTTTGCTAATGACGCCTGGGTAATGTCAGGATTGCCCGGGTAATCCTAGGATTAACCGCACTTCGGGCTTTAACCGTAACACATACACAATCACAGTAGTGAATGGGATCATCTAGGGTCAAACAGAAAAGGAAACGTAGGGTTTCACATTAACAGCTATTGAACCCCTCAGCACCCCCTAGCATTTTAACCATTTGGATCACGGATCTCAGACTCTGACCCCCCCCCCCATTTCTGCACTACACACCCTATGATTCCTGGCCATTTATTACATTCACATAATTCTGGGGATTGGTGGCAGAGTTTAAGATTCCTGCTCTACGTAGTTTAAAAACCCACCTTTATTCTAGCACCAGACTCCATGAAAACTCCCTGAAAACTGCTAAAAAACACGGCCACTATTCTATTCTCATCCTGCTTGACCTCTCGGCTGCTTTTGACACTGTTGACCACCCCCTCCTTCTACAGACCCTCAACTCTCTGGGTCTCGGTGACACTGCACTTGCTTGGGTTGACTCCTATTTCCAACAGGTCCTTCTGTGTGTCCTTTGCTGGTAACTCCTCCTCTTCATTGCCTCTATCTGTTGGTGTACCTCAAGGCTCTGTCCTTGGTCCTCTGCTCTTTTCCATCTACACCTCCTCCCTGGGCAAAATCATCAACAGCTTTGGCTTTAATTACCACCTCTACGCTGATGACACTCAGATCTACCTCTCTACCCCTGATCTCTCTCCCCCTGTCCTTTCAAAAGTCAGTGACTGTTTATCTGGCATCTCCTCTTGGATGGCCTCCCACCACCTAAAGATCAACATGTCAAAGACTGAGCTCCTACTTATTCCTCCCTCCAATGCCTTCCCACCTCCTGACTTCTCTATCACGGTGGAGGGTATCACCATCTCCCCATCAAACCATGTTCGCTGTCTTGGAGTTACACTTGACTCTGCTCTTTCCTTCATCCCCCACATCCATTCTCTTTCCTTCTCCTGCCGATACCAACTGCGTAATATTTCCAGAATTCAGCCATTTCTTACCGCTGTCACCACAAAACAACTCATACACGCCCTGGTAATCTCCCGACTCGACTATTGCAATAATCTCTTATCTGGCCTCCCTCTGTCCCGCCTCTCCCCCTACAATCCATCCTGAACGCCTCCGCCAGGCTAATTCACCTCACCCGCCACTCTGCCGCTCCCCTCTGCGAGTCCCTTCACTGGCTCTCCATCCACTGCAGAATTAAGTTCAAAATCCTTATCCTTACCTACAAAACCCTCACTAACTCAGCTCCCCACTACCTGTCCTCACTAATCACCAGACACACCCCAGCCCGCTCCCTAAGGTCAAACAGTGACCTGCGCCTAGCTTCTCCCCGCATCACCTCTTCCCATGATAGACTGCAGGATTTCTCACGCGCAGCCCCCACTCTCTGGAACGCTCTCCTCGTACTGTCAGACTTTCCCCTAACTTCTCTTCCTTCAAACGCTCCCTTAAAACATTCCTATTTAGGGAAGCCTACCACCCAACTCACTGACGCAACCATCAATCACTCTCACCTTACAGTCCTCTCCTCCTGTTTCCAACCCCAACCCTCCTAGATTGTGAGTTCCTACGGGAATAGGGCCCTCATCTCCTCCTGTACTGTTTGTCAAATGTTGTTCAATGTATTGTAACCCTGTCTATACTGTGCTTATTGTACAGCGCTGCGGAATATGCTGGCGCTTTATAAATAAAGAATAATAATAATAACTAACATTGTGTGGTCAAAGTGCCTAGAGTGGTGCTTTAATTTACCGAAATAATGCAGACTTATGTCTTCTGCATTTTTTATTTTTACCTTACTCTTACAGTTATGCTTGAAGAAATATTTTTGGAACAACACGTTCTAGACATTAGATAATGTCCCTTATCTCATACAATGTCACACGGGGACTGCATTATCAGTATACAGGCAGAAATGGCCTTTGTGTCAGATGCAGTAAATGTGATGCAGACAGATAATAAAATGGTGAGATCTCCTGCTTAAGGGGATTTGTAGTGATCATAATGAGATTATTAGCAATGCTTTTTTATTATTAGCAATAATTTTTTATTTATATATTTTTATTTTGTATTTTTTACTTTTACATCAAACCTGGTCATGTTTGGTATCATTATTATCTCCACTTGGCAGCTAGGGGTTAACTGTTAAAAAGTAGATTCCTATTCATATTTACATTGACATGCAATTTAGATTTCTGTATTCTGTTTTTCCATCACATATGGCATGGTGCAGTGCTAGATAGCGGAGATAAATGAAGACAACAGACAGAGAATTCGTTCTTCAAATATCTGGCATTCCTGTGTTAGGTCAGTTTTTTTATAGAAGATAGGACATACAAAAAATCTCAGATTTACAAGCCAATAGGATATTCTCAACGTCACAGATAATCAGCATAGTCAACACTGTTGCCGTATATGGTTTAGACAAAGACATCCTTATGCCCAGAATCACGTGTTATGTTCATAGAAAGGGGAAGGGGGGGACTTTCTACAACAAGTAGCCTACAGTTATAGAAAAGGGCTTATTGACTAAATGGTATATTTCGATAAACTTTTTTTTTTTTTTTTTTTTTGTATTCAAAATTTTTTTTTTTATTGTGAGATAAGTCATCATACAGGTAAAACGTAAAGTGAGGGCCTCGCAGGGCCGCATATAATCGTCTGCAATAACTTAGCTTAAAGAAAACAAAGAAAAACAGAAAAGATCATCAGGAATCATATGCATCGAAACTACAAGGCGTATAGATAGCAATATAAACAGCGAAAGACATCAAATATAATTATAAAGAGGAGAGAAAAAAAAAAAAAAAAAAAAAAAAAAAAGGGGGGGGGGTGAAGGAAAGATGGCAAAGGCCATATTAGTGCCGCCTCTGGCACATTCCCAACTGGTTAAAAACCGCAGGGAAAGACCATGGGGGTTAATGGCACCAGGCCTAGGCACCCGGGGAAAAGCTGGGTTCCAGCCTATGGCTCTTCCCCTAGGACAACCCAGTGAAGCCGAAACAAAATGGGGGGGGGTCAGAAAAGGGAGAGATTAAGAGAAAAAAAAAAAAAAAACCACAAAAACAAAGGGGGGGTGTGGGGGCAACATCCCCGAGTGGGGGGGGGGTCTCGTCAAAATTTATTTTTCCCGCAAGAATAATGCATCAACTGGCAAAGCAGGCCTCATAGGGCCAAATAGGCATCACAAACATGTAAAGGGGGGGTTCTCGCAGGGGAACATCAGTGTCTCAAGTAACAGAGGGGGGAGGGGGGAACACAATCCAAATAAGTCCCGACCGGGAACTATAGCAAAAGAGCCATCAGCGTCCCGAAATAATGGGGTCATAAAAAAAAAAAAAAAAAAAAAAAGAAAAAAAATAAAAAAATAAAAAAATATGACAAATGGCATTGTGTCTTCGCTAGAGTCAGAAAGTCCTCGGAGACAGCATATAAAACACGAAAAGCAAAACACAGCAAGGGGGGGAAAATCAAAATAAGGGTCGTCGAAGTAGAAGGAGATGTCTGCATGCAGAGGGACAGGTCAAAGAAATGCGGCCACACCGGGCCAGCTAAACTCCTTATGAGTAGAACAGCGAAATAGCGTGGATTAAACTAGTGCGAGCGGAACAAGAAGCACTGAGTCCGGCATATGGTAAAAAGGCACGCATGAAAATTCAGAAACCGGGCCGTGGCTCTCTAAAATGTCCACTTAGATGTCATACAGCAAATTGTCCGAAAAACTCGTAAAGAACTAAAAACATTAATGCTTGGTGAGGGGTGGTATGATTCTCATCCCGGTTGTATTTCCAGGAGGTCCGGGGAAATACCTGCTGCCTCTAGATCCTTCCATGCCTGTGCGGGATCAAGAATGGTATATGAAACATTGGCATACGTTACTACCAATGAACCCGCCATGCCCCAACGGTAGCGAATCCCGGTTCTTCGAAGGATCGTTGTCACATCCCGAAAGCGGCGACGTGCAGCAGGTCTGGAACGGGAGGTCGTGAAACAAGGTCAGAGAGGAGCCCTCAATGGCACAGGTTCTCGCGCCCCAGGAGAGGACATAATTTTCCCCTTCAGAGCAACATCCCTAAAAGCTATGACAACGTCGCCAGGTGTATTTCCTGAGGACGTCGCCGGTCTCCTGACCCGAAATGCCGCACCAAGTATGTCCGGAGTTTCCCGTGGAAGTCCAGCGACCTGAAGGACCAAGCGGGTAGTATAGGGCAATAGTTCCATCGCCGTAATCGAGTCTGGTATGCCCCTGACCCTGATGTTGCGGCGTCTGTGTCTGGTCTCTAAAGTCTCTACAGAGCGAGATAGAACATCCACCTGAGATCTCAAGGCAGCGACCTGACCGGACAGCAGAATTTGCTCAGACTTCACCTCAGCAGCTGTCGACTGCACCTCCAACACCTGAGCACGAACCGCAGCAACCTCTTCTCTAACCGCTGCCACCTCTGGGCGCCATATCTCCTTTATCTCTCTGATCTCATCCAGGATTCTACGCAGGTCACCTTTTGTAGATGGGAGATGGTCATCCTCTCCATGTTGCTGAGGCTCTGCATTTCCGCTGTCTGTTCTCGGGTCGGGTTGTCGCTCAGACGCCGCACTGCTGATGACAGAGAGCTGGGGATCCCGGTCAGGCCACCTCCGACGAATCCTGGGCCACCGCCGTCTGTGGAGACGCTGCCCGAATGGCCTTGCGCTTCTTCTGCGCACGCTTTTTTGCAGCTGCGGAGCAGGGGCGTTGTTCCGGCGCCTGCGATGGCGGGGAGAGCCATGAAGTCCCCGGTCCACCCCCGAGGGACCAGGAACTATCATCGTCCCCCGATGAACCATAGCCTGGAGGGAGATACGAGGACCCCAGCCCCTCCTGGGAGCTGACCCACCTGCCAGAGATTCACGAATGTCCCGTTGGCGGGGGCCCCCCTTCAGCACATGACTGCCGGGCATGATGAATCAGGTACTGTAGGCAAACAGGGAAGAACAGGCTCAAAACTCACGTCCAGGCCGTCCAAGATGGCTGCCGTCACCAGGCCCAAATCGATTCAAGGCAGACGAAGGAAACCCCGGAGCGCGCCGGCAAAGGGTACACCAGATGCACGGTAATCCCCAGACCCTTCGGGTCAATCAGGCACAGCGAGAGGTCCTGTAGGAGCTTATAAATGCGTTTTAAAGCCGATGCTGTAACGGAGCTCCTCCAAAACACGACCGCGCGCTGCTGCTGTTAGCTCCGCCCCCAACTTTTATATGTTTAGAACAGGGAAATTATTATTTATCATTAACCACTTCGATGCTGAGGACGCGCTCAGCGCGTCCTCAGCATTCCGCTGGTATGCGGAGGACGCGCTGAGCGCGTCCTCCCATTGGGGTCAGCGTTCGGCCCGGGTTCCGGCCGATCGCTGGCCCTCCCCGGTGCGGGCTGACATCCTGGATGTCAGCCGCGCATCCGGGACCACAGCCGCCGGAATTAGGTGTCATCGCGGCAGCGCGATGACACCTAATTCAGGCGCCCCCCCCGCATGTACGGAGGAGGCGCCTGAAAGGGATGGGGGAGGTCCTTCGGACCTCTCTCCCTCCCGATCGGCGGCTCTGCGGGGGTTAACCCAGGCATCATTTGGAAGGGCACAGTCTGCCCTTCCAAATGATGCCTGGCATTAACCCCTGGGGAGCTGGATCGCGAATCGGCGCTGAAAAGCGCCCGTTCGCGATCCTTTCCCGGAGCTGGCCGACATCTTGGATGTCGGCCAAGCCTCCGGGAACTCCCCCTGAGGACTGGCGTCATCGTGCGTAGCACGATGACGCCAGTCCTGGACTTAACCCTTAACTGCCACCAACGGTGGAGATAGGGAGTTCCAATGAACTCCCTATCTCCCGATCCGTGGCAGTTAGGGGTTAAATTTTGGTATGGTTGGATCGGCCAGAGCATGGCCGTTCCAACGATACCAAACATGAAAGTGAAAAATGTTGTAAAAAAAAAAAAAATGAAAAATAAAAATAAAAAAAATAAAAAATAAAAAATAAACACTTTTTTTTATTTTTTTTGGTTTGTTAATGCAGCAATATTGTTCCCATTTCAATTATAATGTGAACAATGATGCTGCACTAACGATTTTTGTATGCGGTGCGTTTGTTAAAAATAGTGTAATTTTCCCCCAAAAAAAATGTAACGAGACCCCATCTCTAATTTTTTTAACAAGCGCACCCCATACAAAATATAACCGCAATTGCTCCCGCCTCTGTGCTGAGGTCATTTTTACCTGTTTCGCTCATCCTGTTTAAACGTGTTTTGAAGGCTTATTTTAGTATATGACCCAGACATATTATATATCGTTCTTTCCGGCAGACTCGGTAGATTCATAATATGTCATTATTATATGTATACGTCATGTCCTGTCTGTATATTATAACAAAAAATGCAATAAAATATGAATTTTCAATAATTTACAACGTGTAAAGTGTTTTTTTTTCACATTTTAACATGCGAGAAATTGCGGTTATATTTTGTATGGGGTGCGCTTGTTAAAAAAGTTAGAAATGGGGTCTCGTCACATTTTTTTTGGGGAAAATTACGCGATTTTTAACAAACGCACCGCATACAAAAATCGTTAGTGCAGCATCATTGTTCACATTATAATTGAAATGGGAACAATATTGCTGCATTAACAAACCAAAAAAAATAAAAATAAAAAATAAACACTTTTTTTTATTTTTTTTGGTTTGTTAATGCAGCAATATTGTTCCCATTTCAATTATAATGTGAACAATGATGCTGCACTAACGATTTTTGTATGCGGTGCGTTTGTTAAAAATAGTGTAATTTTCCCCCAAAAAAAATGTAACGAGACCCCATCTCTAATTTTTTTAACAAGCGCACCCCATACAAAATATAACCGCAATTGCTCCCGCCTCTGTGCTGAGGTCATTTTTACCTGTTTCGCTCATCCTGTTTAACGTGTTTTGAAGGCTTATTTTAGTATATGACCCAGACATATTATATATCGTTCTTTCCGGCAGACTCGGTAGATTCATAATATGTCATTATTATATGTATACGTCATGTCCTGTCTGTATATTATAACAAAAAATGCAATAAAATATGAATTTTCAATAATTTACAACGTGTAAAGTGTTTTTTTTTCACATTTTAACATGCGAGAAATTGCGGTTATATTTTGTATGGGGTGCGCTTGTTAAAAAAGTTAGAAATGGGGTCTCGTCACATTTTTTTTGGGGAAAATTACGCGATTTTTAACAAACGCACCGCATACAAAAATCGTTAGTGCAGCATCATTGTTCACATTATAATTGAAATGGGAACAATATTGCTGCATTAACAAACCAAAAAAAATAAAAAAACTAGTTTATTTTTTTTTTTAATTTTGTTTTTAAATATTTTTTTATTTTTATTTTTAATTTAAATTTTTTTTAAAAACTTTTTTCATAGTCATGTTTGGTATCATTGGAACGGCCATGCTCTGGCTGATCCAACAGTACCAAACGTTAACCCCTAGCTGCCACGGATCGGGAGATAGGGGGTTCATTGGAACCCCCTATCCCCACCATTGGTGGCAGCTAGGGCTAACTCCAGGACTGGCGTCATCGTGCTATGCACGATGATGCCAGTCCTCAGGGGGAGTTCCCGGAGGCTTGGCCGACATCCAAGATGTCGGCCAGCTCCGGGAAAGGATCACGAACTGGCGCTTTTCAGCACCGATTCGTGATCCGGCTCCCCAGGGGTTAATGACAGCCACCATTTGGAAGGGCAGGCTGTGCCCTTCCAAGCAGTGCCTGTATTAACTCCCTGCTCCCCGGCGATCGGGAGGGAGAGAGGTCCAAAGGACCTCCCCCCTCCCTTTCAGGCGCCTCCTCCGCACATGCGGGGGGGCGCCTGAATTAGATGTCATCGCGTCGCCGCGATGACATCTAATATCCCCGCCGGGGTCCTGAGTGCCGGGCTGACATCCAAGATGTCAGCTCGCACCGGGGGGCGCAGCAATCCGCCGGAATCCGGCAGATTGCTGCCTCCTATACATGGACGCGCTCAGCGCGTCCATAGCACAGGAGAACCACTTGGCTGGACGCGCTGAGCGCGTCCATAGCAGTCAAGTGGTTAATAGGTAAAATTAGTCAATCGATGAAAGAAAATTGAAAGATGTTTTACGTGAAATTGCTCCTCCTGAAACAGTTCTGTTGAGGTTTTTTTTACACTGTAATTGTTTCTGCATAAAATGTCATTTTTACTGAAAACAAAATGTAACATTATCACCAAGTGTCAGTTCCAACAAACATGTTTCCAGTGAAATCCTAGGAAATATAATATGCGTGCGCGAATGATAATTCTCCTACACCCAGGCGTTCTTAGTAACAGGAATAAACAAGGATAGAAAAGTAATGATTTATGTATTTTGTGAAAGAGGAACATATCAAGGTTGAGTTTCCTTTAGCCCTACGAACGTGGAGGAACAATTATCTGCTTTTAAGGTACTGGAGGTCCTAGTGAATTTCAATGCTGCAATTCACAGGATTTTTACGTTTTTTGTAGAAGATTTCAGAACATATTTTATCGAGCTCTTAGCCCTGGAAATGTGTATCCCTGGGAATATCGAGGCCTGGAGCCATTAGCTTCTTAATAAAATTAAAAGGTTTTTTCAGAGCTCGTATGATGTGAGTCATTCAAAGAAGCTCTCGGAAACGTGCGTGGAAAGACACTAAAGATGCACTTGCCCGCGGCAGTGCCGGATTCATATCGTATGCTTCCCTGGACATGGGATATTCAGCACGTCCCACGCTGGTCCACCCTACTTAGAAACGATCCCCGTGGTGGTGGGCCTAATGAAATGTCACTGCATGACACTGCTTCGGGCCCGTGCAGAATATAAAACGTTGAGTTTAGTCCTGCAAGTCTGAAGAAGAAGCAATTAGCCAAAAATGAAAATGGGGTTGGTGGCGTTTAGGCGCCAATTATATCTAGTGCTGTCTTGACCTCACAGACCGCTTCTCCAAAGGAAAATCCAAAAATAGAACAAGGAACACAAGGTTATAATGCTTCCAGGCTTCTGCAACTGGTTCGCGACCATGTGTTTCTCATAGAACTTCATGGCTGAACGTAGAGGATTTAATTTGGCCTAGGTTGTTATATTATCTATACATTCCCTCCTCCACCTCATTAACTGTTAAATACTGTAGAAGATAAAGCACAACCACAAAGTAAAACTTTTTCACAGATTTTGGTAAATGATGCATCATTAATAATTCTGTATAATATTGATCACTAAGACCAGAGATATGAGATCAAAGATTAGTGATGGAGGACTTCCTACGGATCGAGTAATGAGGCTTCCTCAATCTCACTGCTTCCTGCGCTCCTCTGGTCAACCTTAACCTAGTGTCTAACCCTAACGTTTGGCCTTACTTGGAAAACCATAAAATAGGCACATATAAGGAATATCGCAGCGCAAAGAAATGCCAGTATTTCACAGGGCTGAGATCCTAGGAGCAACAAGAGAAGCATCACTTGAACTTGTTCTTGAAACCAGGACATACTTGAAAATGAGAGAAATCTCAATGTATCCTCCTGGTAAAATACTTTATAAATAATTAAATGGGGAAAAAATCCACAAATTGGAAACAGGAGGTAAAAAAATTGATTTTATTTTTCATTTTTACATGTAATTACCTCAAACAAAGAAAAAAGAGCAGCAGCCTGTGTTTTATAATATGTTTTGTAATGTGATTTTATTTGTAATGCACAAGTAATCCAATTAGAGCTTATGTACGTGTTAGTGTCCCTTTAAATTATACTTGTTTCAATGACCAAACAGCTTGTACTGGCAGAAGGATGGAAATCAGTGAAAAAAAATCTATAATTTGGACACATGCTGAGCATTTTGAGTAAAATAAAACAAAATCGTATATTAAAGATATTTATGTTACGTATTACTCTGAAATATGCAAATCAGTAGGCCAGGCCCTGCCAACCATCGGGCATTTGGGAGGAAATTCAAGAACATGCAGGTAAAATCCTATTCTTTGTTATTTTTAAGCACTGCAGTGGTGGATTACATTATACTTTATATTTGGGGGGTTGGAGAGGAAAAGCAATCCAATAGGATTCTGCAGAGACTCTCGAGAGACCAATCCAATATTGCTATGCACCAGTGTTGCCCAACGCTGGTCCTCAGGTCCCCCTAACAGGTCAGGTTTGCAGGATGTGAAGCACAGCACAGGTGATATAGAAACATAGAAAAATGTCGGCAGATAAGAACCTTTCAGCCCATCTAGTCTGCCCAATTACATGGATACTTGACCTGGATTTATCTTTTGTTTAGGATAGCCTTATGCCTATCCCATGCCTGCTTAAATTCAATTACTGTTTTGGCCTCTACCACTTCTACTGGAAGGCTGTTCCATGTATCCACCACCCTCTCAGTAAAATAATGCTTCCTGATGTTACTTTTAAACCTTTGCCCCTCTAATCTAAGACTATGTCCTCTTGTTTTGCTACTTTGTTTCCTTTTAAATATACTCCCTTCCTCTACCTTGTGGATTCCCTTTACGTATTTAAATGTTTCTATCATATCTCCTCTGTCTCGTCTTTTTTCCAAGCTATACATGTTAAGATCATTAAGCCTTTCCTGGTAACTTTTCTCCTTCAAGCCGTGCTTGATTTGCTGCTCAGTGATTGCAGGATTCAGTCTGCTTTTCCCCCAAGGTAACCCTTAAAACCTGTCCTGTTAGGGCGACCTGACGACCAGGGTTGGGAATCACTGCATTACGTGATCATGTAGACTCACACAGTGTCGAGAGAGGAACTATCTGTTCCCCATGTCCTTCACTTTATGGAGTGTTACGGTATGCGGCAGGGATGGCAGGTCAGAGCCCAACAGGATGCGGTGGAATGATGGGTGGAATGACGGCACAACAATGCTGGTACACTACTTGGCAGAAACATGTTATTCAGAGACGTGATGGGCTCTGCAAGAATGTGAACAAACTCACATAAGGCAGGGTATAGGACACAAGACGGGGAAACCCAGGATCACAATGAAACAGGGATACTGGGGAACACAGCAGCAGCAGTATACGACCAGGGTACAGGACACACCATATCCTTGTGTGTGGAAGCATAGGTTCAGAGGAACAACCCCCTTAAATAGCAGTTCACAGAAGAGTTCACAAATAACAATGAGATGCACTCCTAATAAATAAACAAACAAATAAAAAGGCCACTGTAGTGGAAGCTCAAAAGACCCAGAGCCTGCCCAGGCTCCCAGTATACATACCGTAAAGGAGAAGGTCCAGACATTCCACTTAGGCTTCAGACAGAGTAGCTTAACTAGGAAATTAGCGGTGATTGTGCCATAATATGGCCTTTCTCAAACCGAAAACGTCACTCATATCTCAAAACAGCTACACCGTCTGAAGCCTAAGTGGAGTGCTTGGACCTTCTCCTTTACTGTACACAAAATAGCCCAGGCATCACATGTGACCAGGGCCAGATTAACATAGGGGCAGATGGAGCAGCAGCTCAAGGCCCATGCCTCAGAATAGGCCCAGAGAAAGGATAACTATGTCTGCATTTGGACCCTGTATCTCCAACTCCATAGCAGCTACAGGGTCAATTGAGGTATCACTGGAAAGGCCAGAGCATGGCCTTTCCAATGATACCAAACATGTTTTAAGTAAAAAAATATATTTACTTTTTCTTTCCAACAGTAATATTTTTCACTTTTCAATTATAAAGTAAACAATGATGCTGCACTAACTAATCATCACATTTCTCATGTCACCAACAAGTGACGGGTGATGGTACAATCCATTGTTACGAATTGTACCATCAAAAACCTAAACCGCTACACTGCAGCGAAGAGCACTGCAGGGAACTTTGGACCCCATGTGTCACTAATCTTTACACCTCACAAAGTCAAGTGAGGTGTCATTGGACAGGGCAGAGTCAGCCCTTTGCATTAATATCAAACCAGACCATGTAAACTCTGAAATAAAATAATTTTTTTAAAAAATTTATTTTTAGTTCCAAAGTTCCATTTGTCACGTATAAAATGAACAATACCACTGCCATCACTCACCTTCTCATTTCCCACGCTGGGAGCAAGATCAGAGTTTTATACATAGTCATATTATTTGTTAAAAACCATGCTCCAAAACACACGGGAAATATTTCATTATTTGTTTTTTCATTTTTTGCTTAAAATTGTATATTTTCTCAGAAAAATGCAGTAACAGGTTCCCATTTCACATTTTTTTAACAAGAATTCCCTATAGAATATATAACCACAAAGGTTTGGATGATAAAATGGGGGAAAAAAATTACACTCTTTAAATGATTGAAATCTGAATGAAAAATTAATCACACAGTATCTGCCTGGTTACCTATACCCGTATCTGCACTATTAAATAATAGGTTTTCATTTCACTAAATTACAAAAAAACCCACCAAAATATTCAGCTCCAGGCCCATAGAGATCTTAATCCGGCCCTGCATGTGACCACCTATAGGTTGGGTAGCACGAACACATGGATTGGAACCATGAATGACTATACAGGGTTTCAGAAGACAAGGCCAGGAAATGTGGTCGCAGGAACTAGACCTGAGCAGAACCAGCTCGGCACTGGCTTTTCTGTGCCTTTTCCAGAAGAAGACAAGGGTCCATATTTTCTTAAAATAAGTGATGTAAGGAATGAAACGCCCCAAATAGCATGTAAGTATACATAAGTATTTTACTTTGACACTCAGTGGCAGGTAATGGTATCCCACTCCATTTCAACACGTAGGAGTAGAAGACGATTGACTGATTTTTCAATCCCATCAAAGCCATGCTAAAACTTCGACTGCGTCCTAAAATAAAGCTGGCCATCTTCCAGTTGACTGGCACATTGTGGCTACTGCACCTCCGTCGAGATGCGCAGTCACATCATTCTCCAGGCAAAGGTTTCTTCTAATTGCATTAGTCGCATGAAGTCAGACTTTATTTAACCACTCCAATTCACGATCTTTAAGGGATATTCTATCGAAAAATTGTTGACCCTTAAATAATTGGGCAGATGCTGCTGACAGACTCTCAATTATAAATGTTTTCCTATTCTTAGGTGATTTTACTCACCCTTTCTCCTTTGCCTCCTCTTTGGCTCTGGGACTTCCGAAACCTGAAGTTCCTGAAGCTTTTCTGCACGATTTGTGCTCCTATGCTGCTTGCACAACCACAAATAGTGCAACGCTATGGACTTGCACACTTTATGTACGCTGTAACGGATCAACTGTACTCTAACAAAGTACCTCCGTCAGCAGGCTCTCTCCCCTTTAAAACAGTCCCCACAGTCACCGGAGCAATCTTCCCCAAAAGCCCACCCAAACTTTAACCGCAGCTGAAAGAAGGATTTAGACCGCTGAAATTCAAAAGCAGACTGGCTTTATTTTATTTTTTTTAAAAAAACAGTAAACGTAAAACTGTTCTCAGGGCGGGGGTAAAGAGAACAATAAGGTTACACCCTGGTGCTGTTCTATAAGAGGAGCTCTCTTACATCACATTATTCAAACAGTTTGATTCCATCAGGGGAGGAAATGGGCTTAACTACATACACAATACAGAGACAGAAACCTTCACACAGAAACAATTTTTTGGAACAAGGTTGGGATATATAAAATGGCAACAGAGAAACACAGACCAGAACACACATTAAAAAAAATATAGCACGGCCAAGTGTCCGACAAGGGGGTTTTAGGAGGAGTTATCCGTCACATACGCAAGTTCCGTAGCCCCTGCGAAGAAAGATGGAACGAAGTGGCATGTTTATGCAAATTCAATCATCAGCTGCCGCTCTGTGACTCTTCCCTACAGCGATTGGTCTCAGAGAGGGTGACGTTGCATGCTTTCTGTGTACTGACATCACTAGTGACCGATCTGGTGACTGGCAGCCGAGAAATTCAAAAATCCCAGCTGCTGGTGACGCTGGGTAGGGTGGAGGAAACTCCTCCGCTTCTATCAGCGGTTTCACCAGATTGGGGTAGCTGGGAGGAAGAAGAGGGGGGGGGGAATCTTCACATCCTGACCACTTAAAAAAAATAAAGTGGTCAGTATGAGTAAAGTGTCCCTTTAACTTTATTTTTCTTTTATTATATTTTCTTTACCATAATTGGCTGTTGTGTCAGCATCAGAAACTTGTTTACATTCGTATAGGGGTCTTCGTGTCAATGTCATAGGTTATGAATAAATTCCGGAGAGAATCAAGCAGCTACAGTAAATATTAAAAATCTAGTTCAAACCTCTTAATTCCGATAATCCTATATTTTGTACTTAACTTTAGGGGATTCCGCCATTTTTCTATTAATATACGTTTTCAAGGAAGACGCTGCATCCAGTTTTTTATTTTTTTATTTTTGTATTTTATAAAGCTCATGGCAATGTCACGCTGTTTGATAAACCTACAGTGGCCTGAGATAACGATTTAATGGTTCTTCCCTTGAGGAATGCTAATTGCTAGATATTTGAAGTTGCCATGGAGACGACCAATGGCTTGACAGCATTTGACTGGCTAGCTTGATTTTCTTTCAAATGAAATGTCCATCTGCTTTGTTAAATGTATCCCGCGAACCCTACATCTTCAACAGGATGTCTATCCCGGCGGTGCAATAGGGGATTAATCGAACAAAAATATATTTGATGCAGCAAATTTTACAAACATAGAACGTTTATCTCATGCAGAGGAAGAATGGCCAAAGGCAACGGAAATCTGAGGATTCAAACGGATGTACATAACTGAGTGTGTATTCCGTTCTTGGTGTAAACGTAGCCAGAGCTGTTATAAACTGAGAAACTGCATAGACTTTAATGGCGCACACCACAGTTGTTAACCCATCATTCATTACAAAGGGATTTTTAAAAAAAAGCACTGTCAGGATCAAGTGGTTTTATGGAAAATAATTTTTAATGAAATACAGTAAAGGGGTTCTTCAATAAGAGCCGAACTTACCACCGAATTGCACCGAAAGGTGAATTTTGTAGCACTTTAGCTATTCACAAAGCTGTCAGTTTGTCAACTATTCGAGAAATTCGATGCAATTCGGCAACCTTTGGCTGCAGTGAAATTTTCCCATACAGAAGTAATAGAAACATAGAAAAATGTCGGCAGATAAGAACCTTTCGGCCCATCTAGTCTGCCCAATTACATGGATACTTTACCTGGATTTATCTTTTGTTTAGGATAGCCTTATGCCTATCCCATGCCTGCTTAAATTCAATTACTGTTTTGGCCTCTACCACTTCTACTGGAAGACTGTTCCATGTATCCACCACCCTCTCAGTAAAATAATGCTTCCTGATGTTACTTTTAAACCTTTGCCCCTCTAATCTAAGACTATGTCCTCTTGTTTTGCTACTTTGTTTCCATTTAAATATACTCCCTTCCTCTACCTTGTGGATTCCCTTTACGTATTTAAATGTTTCTATCATATCTCCTCTGTCTCGTCTTTTTTCCAAGCTGTACATGTTAAGATCATTAAGCCTTTCCTGGTAGCTTTTCTCCTTCAAGCCGTACACCATTTTAGTAGCCCTTCTCTGGACTCTCTCTAAGATGTCTAATGGTTAATCTATTCAGAGAACGCCGGACTTCCCCGAAATGCCCTGATTTACTGTGATTCAGTTTGACAGGTTTAAACATTCGAATCCCATAGGATTCAGTGTAAAGAAATTTTACCGTTTCATAATTTTTTATTCAACTGTTTATTCTTTTCTGCTTCAGAAAAAAAGACTTTTAATTATTTAAAAATAATAATGACATTTTTAGGTATTTTTCTGTATTTTTTAGGTAAAATTCTTGATTCCCATTTTTTTTATTCTGTAACAGACTGTTTATTATTTTTTATAGGACCATTTTCATTATTTCCATCCATTTCATGCATTTTTATTGTTTTAAGCTCCTTTTAAAAAATAGCAGTTTTGGGTTTTTTTTACCCCCAGTTTAGCGGCGTTCAGTGGCTGATCGGCTGTTTTTGGTTTTCACTGACATTTCAGTGCTCTTTGAATAACCCCATTTAGTATAATTTTATGTTCACCTTTACAAATAATAGCTGGAATTGGCCCTTGGATCACGGTGTTATAGTTGAGAGGCAGCCATGTTGACTCATCCACTGAATGGCAAGACAATGTGCAACATGGAAACAGTCCATCAAAATTTGATACAAACAGGTTTATTCACAGACCGAAATTCCACCAGAATTTCAGAGCTGTTTCGTTCCCCGCACTTTGGCGAATACGTCGCAGGGTCGGGGAATTTGATTCCCCATTCACCACAGGGTCCTTGTAGTGCAAGGAACAGATCTGGAAATCTGCCGGCAAACTGCCAAAAATCCGCCAAAAAAAAAAACTGAAAATCCACCGAACATGTCCAAAAAAACCATGTACAAAAAACTGACTGATGAAGATAGCATAACAGCATGAGAGTCAAGTGCATTGAGGACATCTTTGGATTATTCCATAGCCTTCAATCACTTGGAATTAGTTATCCACTAGAAATACAAAGTATACATGGATTCCAAGAACATTATCCTCTGAATGGATATATACACTGACCAGCCAGTACATTAAAACCCCCTGCCTAGTATCATGTAGGTTCCCCTCGTGCTGTCAAGACTGCTCTGATGTGTCGAGGCATGGAATCTACAAGACCTCTGAACGTGTCCTGTGGTATCTGGCACCAAGACATTAGCAGCAGATCCTTTAAGTCCTGCAAGTCGCGAGGTGAGGCCTCCATGGATGAGATTTTTTGATCCAGAACATCCCACAGATGCTCAATCAGATTGAGAGATGGGGAATTTGGAGGCCGAGGTGACACCTTGAAATCTTTATGATGGTCCTCAAACCATTCCTGACCAGTTTCTACAGTGTGCCAGGGGGCATTATCCTGCTGAAAGAGGCCATTGCCATCAGGGAACACCATGGTCATAAAGGGATGCACGTGGTCTGCATCAATCTCTAGGTAGGTGGTGCGTGTAACGTGTGTCCTGACACCTTTCTATCATGACCAGAATTAGGTTTTTCAACAACTTGAGCTACAGTAGCTCTTCTGTGTGATGTGACCAGACGGGCCAGCCTTCACTCACCATGTGCATCAACGTGCTTTGGGTGTCCATAACCCTGACATCAGTTCACCGGAAGTCCTTCCTTGAACCACCAAATGCAGAGCAGATCTGCTCAGGTTTCTGCACACACACGCTAGTCTTTTAGATGCATTTTTGACGCCTTCCTGAGCGGTTTTTTTTCTAACAATGTTGTGAGGTCATTGTCTTTAATTGCCTTTTACCTTGTACATCACAAAACGCACAAATTGAAGACATTGACCAGTAGTTCATCCGAAGTATTTTGACAGCTTTAACACACCACCTCCCCCCATTGTGTTGGTGAGGGAATACATATGGCATATAATATCACAGACAGCCACACAAGCAGCATGAAAAGCAGCTGCAGGTGTCTCGGTGAGCAAACAGGGAGGGGCAGTGTGATAAGGAGGAGTGGTGGGTGGAAGGGGGCGGATGGAATACTGCATTTGAGGAACTACTAGTATATGAACAACCATGCCATTCACGATAAAGTACTCACTATAGCTCTCCTTATCAATAGAGGACATATCCTCATATCCTGGGAACACTCTTCCTGCTATCGAACTTCACTGATCAGCCTTCTTCCTATTGTTTTTGTATTGAAAATGTCTGCTGTCACACAGCTCAGGGCACTCTTCCACCATACTAATGAATTTAACTTGGTCACAAAACTTGTCCACCACTGTTCCTTTGCTCTCCAGATCACAAGGTCACATTTTTCCACAGATAGGAAGTGACCGAGGAAGATATTTAGGTCATGACAGATGACCATAGAGTTTTTTTTCTTTATGGTTAGTTTTTTGCATTGAATTGCGTTGCATTGCGTTTTTGATGCGTTTTTTACGTGTTTTTGATGCATTCCAGAGCAGGTCCAGAGCAGGTAAAATAGGGCTTGTTTGCTGCAGTTTTTTCCACCTGCTCTGGACCTGCTCTGGAACTGAACGTTGCGATGTGAACCGGAGCAAAAAAGATCATTGGAATACATTGGATGCAGTTTTGATCCGGTCTGCAACTGCTCTGCTCTGCACCTGCTCCGCGTTTGGTGTGAACAAGGCCTTAGGTATGCATTGACTGACTGTCTACTTGCTGACTATTATACCCATCCTTGGACTCCGTTCAATGCATTTGACTGCTTCAGGGTATTTTCTGTAGGGATGTGCATGGCTGAAAAAATTATTTTGTTTAGTTTCGTTTCGTTATTTTTTTAAATAATTTCGTTTTCGAAATTTCGTAACTAATTTCGTTTCGTATCGCATTGATTTGAAATTTCGAATCGATTTGATAGTTGTTGAGATCATTTGATAGTTCATTTCAAATTCGATAGTTGATATCAATTATTCAAATTTTTCGTTTATGATGATGACACAGTGTAAAACTAAATAAATTTGTAATATACCATTTCGTTTCAAATTCGTATCGTATCGATTCGTTATTCGGGACTACTTCCGAAATACGAATTATCAAATTTCGTTCCAAATTCTGAATTTTTCCGAAACGAATGCACATCTCTAATTTTCTGTATCACGCAGCTTTATAACTTTTCGTTAGGGAACACGAGTTAAAAAATGTACTGTTCAACGACTATTCTTAGAAATTTACTGGGAACATTGTCATATCATTTGAAGATTATTGAAATATTACATTGCAGGAAAATAATGCTGGATAAGAGTAAAGAAAAGGCTCTTAAGGACGTCTTTTGGTTATCATTACTGCGCTGGTCATCAAAGTGTTGAAATATAGATTAAGCCTGAAGAAGGACGAGCTCGTTTCCGCGCATTCATCACAGATATTTCTGCTGATGGTTTTATACAGCTTGAGAATAATGGCGGAAGAGACTGGTGCTTTTTGCAGTAGTATTTACAAATTAATGGGATCTGTCACTTTATCCATTTAAATATGTGTAAGTGACTTTATAATACGCTAGTACATCGCTACAGCCGGTGAGGAAAGGAGAGCAGATCTAAATGGGTTTTCATTCCGTTGAAAGATTTTAATCAAATCACGGCGTGCTAAGAAATCTCATTTGACCTGATGGACAAATGAAGCCGGAGACTTTGCAAAATGAACACATACACGCTGTGCTCTCCCACGGGTCTAGACTGTCTTCCTTCCAGCCGCTACCAATTTCACTCACCCTTTCTAAAATCACCTTGAGACAGTTAATTCTCTTCTCTTAACAAAAGCTTATGGCTTACTTGTCAAACATGGCTAATGAAGGTGAGAAAAGACAGCCCGGCACATAGATACTAATGGATGAGAATGTAACAAATGAGTTTATATTACACAACCTGCTCACACACTGGATCATCAATAACTAAACACAACCTGTGTGTTACAATGTGGTGTGTGACCTCTCAAAGTAGGAATGACCTTTACTTTTACAAAACCTGTTACATATATGGAGAAAAAGAGAGCGAGAGGGAGAGCGCGAGAGGGAGGGCGAGAGAGCGAGAGGGAGAGCGCGAGAGGGAGGGCGAGAGAGCGAGAGGAGAGTGAGAGAGCAAGAGGGAGAGCAAGCGAGAGAGTGAGAGAGCAAAAGGGAGAGCGAGAGGGAGCGAAAGAGAGCGAAAAGAAGTAAGACTCCCCTTACTTCTTGCAGTACAGAAGAGGGTGCTATCATACTGGGACTACATAAACATCAGCAGATTCAACTCATACCACCATAAAGCCCTACTGGCCAACAAGGACCACCCCAAACCATGTGGGCTGCAACAACTCATATCCACCCTGTTCATCCAAAGCCTCCATGAATGCAACCTGACAAAATATCGTAACGATTCCAGGGAAAACTATATCAGAGAATGAAGACATGATATAGCAAACTCCCAAAACTCACCATTTACCAATCCTTACAGAGGGAATACAAACTGGCCCCATACCTGGAGGTACTACAAGACCCCAAGGACGGACAGATCCTGAGCCGGTACAGACTGAGCGCCCACAGCCTGGAAATCCAATCAGGGCGGCATAGAAAGACCTACAAGCCCAGGGAGAATAGACTGTGCCAGCATTGTGACCAGGAGGCCCTGGAAGATGAGGTCCACTTCCTCCTACAGTGCCCCAAGTACTCAGCACTGAGGGAAGATATAGATAGATAGATAGATAGATAGATAGATAGATAGGGGAGAGAGGGAGAAGGAGATAGATAGGGGAGAGAGGGAGAAGGAGATAGATAGGGGAGAGAGGGAGAAGGAGATAGATAGGGGAGAGAGGGAGAAGGAGATAGATAGGGGAGAGAGAGAGAAGGAGATAGATAGGGGAGAGAGGGAGAAGGAGATAGATAGGGGAGAGAGGGAGAAGGAGATAGATAGGGGAGAGAGGGAGAAGGAGATAGATAGGGGAGAGAGGGAGAAGGAGATAGATAGGGGAGAGAGAGAAGGAGATAGATAGGGGAGAGAGAGAAGGAGATAGATAGGAAAACAGAAAGGGAGAGATAGAAAGAGAAAGAAGAAGTAAGAAAAAGAGAAAGAAAGAAAAAAGAGAAAGAAAAGAACGTGAAAGAGAAGAGAGAAAATGAGGAGAGAGAACGAGAGAGAAAGAAAGAGAAACAAGTTAAAGGGATGAATCCTCAGGAGGAGGAGAACAAAGGACATTCAGGTCACTTTGTAACAGAAGTCACAGTGCCCCTAGAGTGTCTACAATATAGTTTTGATGTTTATATATACTGTAGCTGTACCATTAATTAACGCTATGGAATTTGTTGGCGCTTTATATTGTTGTGAATATTAAATATGTAACGATGTAACTAGGTGAGACACAGAGTTAAATAAACCTGTTTTGTATCTTTATCTTTTTCATCGAATAGGTTTTAGACAATTCGGTTCCACTTAACACTTTTCTTGTACTTTCTTATATTTCACGATTATTAAGATATGCTCGATAAAGTAACTAGAAAAAAAGCACTACATTAGCTTTAAACAAATATTGCGTTGACTGCATGAGAAGACATAAAAGCAGTAGATTAAAAAATGGATACGCGGAGGCTGATAACTGTCACGGACAGATGGAAACTTGAGTTAATTGCTGAGTGGATCAGGTGGTGAAGTCAGGACAGCATTTGATTGAACATTTTGCATCCAAGTGATACATTGTGGATCTCGTTAGTTTGTTTTACCCAGACGGTCCAGCAGTATTTTGGGAGGTGCAGAACTTTCATGAAAGTGAATTCTTCCTTAGTAATTTGTATAGTGGATGGTGCCTTCAAACACCCTCACCAGGTGCCAGGTCCATGAGTGTGGTTGTAGCTGTGGGTGAATACTGGAGAAGCTAAAAGGACCTGCTGTGGTTGGTTGAAGTGGTGCAGAAAGCTGGGACTCGCCATTCCAGGGACCTTGTGGTCTCCCCACTTTCTCATACACCTGTAGGACTGTTCTTGCATGCCCTTGGTGGTAAGGTGGGTGGGACAGATCTCCCTAGTCAGCTATTAGCCCATGGCCATTGATTTCCTGCATTTAGCACATTACGGGCACTATTATACTCTTCGCGCACAATTTTGCGTGTGCACAAAAATGCATTAACGCGAGGGACAAAACCCTTTGCGCAGAACGTCGTATTACAATGTCCGCACAAAAAATTTGCGTTAAAGTCTACCGCAGGTGAACCTGCGCAAACGCTTTGTGAGCCTACTGTACTGCGCGCGTCCTATACTTAACATTGTAAGCGCAAATGCGAATGAACGCTGGAACGCGTATGGTATTACAATCTATGCGCAGTTTGTAACGCACAGCCTTTGCGCGCATAATTTTAGCAACTCCTAAAAGCTGGTGTTAATGGCAAATTCTATCAACCCGGCCGAAGCCAAATACACCAGCTCAAAAAAAAATAGGCAGCAAAGTATAGTTACACATTCTACACATACCCAAACAATAAAATGGAGAAGTTGTGTGTGCATTTTTTTTTGATACAGCATATATGCTCAGATTGACTTTGGCAGGCGCAAAAACTTAACGTGAAATAATTGTGGTTCTTAATTCTGATTGGCTGAATCGCGAGAAAAAAACAGTGCGCACACTGATTTCTGCATGCAACGGTACTGCGCGAGCATTTGTGCGCATCCGGCTTACGCGCATTATTGCTCGCGGATGAAAATACGCGCGAGGATTGAAATTCCGGCGGTGATTTGCACGCATAAACGTTGTATGGCTGTGTATGGCAATTACAATAACACCTTGTATCTGTATGTGCTGCATAATGCCTGTGTACGGTAATTACAATAACACTTTGTATCTGTATGTGCTGCATAATGCCTGTGTATGGCAATTACAGCAACACCTTGTATCTGTATGTGCTGCATAATACCTGTGTATGGCAATTACAGCAACACCTTGTATCTGTATGTGCTGCATAATGCCTGTGTATGGCAATTACAGCAACACCTTGTATCTGTATGTGCTGCATAATGCCTGCGTATGGCAATTACAGCAACACTTTGTATCTGTATGTGCTGCATAATGCCTGTGTATGGCAATTACAGCAACACCTTTATCTGTATGTGCTGCATAATGCCTGTGTATGGCAATTACAGCAACACCTTTATCTGTATGTGCTGCATAATGCCTGTGTATGGCAATTACAGCGACACCTTGTATCTGTATGTGCTGCATAATGCCTGTGTATGGCAATTAAAGCAACACCTTGTATCTGTATGTGCTGCATAATGCCTGTGTATGGCAATTACAGCAACACCTTGTATCTGTATGTG
Organism: Leptobrachium leishanense; assembly: GCA_009667805.1. Lineage (NCBI taxonomy): Eukaryota > Metazoa > Chordata > Amphibia > Anura > Megophryidae > Leptobrachium > Leptobrachium leishanense. The sequence goes on along the minus strand of RXON01002093.1, from coordinate 3,531 downwards.
CTGCATAATGCCTGTGTATGGCAATTACAGTAACACCTTGTATCTGTATGTGCTGCATAATGCCTGTGTAAGGCAATTACAGCAACACCTTGTATCTGTACTGTACAGGGATTTACACTCATTATAAAAGCCTGAATCCTCTCCCTGGCAGCTGTAACGCAGCGGCAAAGTTTATTGAGCTTTTATAATAATAAGGGTTGGAGCTGCTGCTTGCAGCTGCTTTACAGTAATACCAGGAGACAGGAGTGAGGTCTCACTGAGAATCTTGTTTCTTCCCAGGCAGAACATGAATCTTGCATTAAAAAAGGTATACAAATAAGATTTTTACATATAGGCAGCTTTTCATTTTTCATTGTATTTTAATGCAGAATCATATATACATGGTTTTGGTAGTCAAAGGGAGTGAGGTCAATGGTATCAGTGACTATAGGGGTAATTCAGAGAGAGCCGATCTGGCACCGAAATGCCACCGAACAGTGAATTTCCCCATACAGAGACATTTCAGGGCCATTCAGCTATTCAGAGAGCAGGCAGTTCACCAAATTTTGGCAGACTGGTAGCCAGCTGTTCGGTGGCAGTGAAATCCTCATAGAGAAACAATGGTTAATCTATTCAAAGACACCGAACAGCAGAGAAAAGTTTCCGAAGAGCCCTGCTGTTACAGTGGTTTCATTCGGCAGGTTTATTCCGGGGAACCCCATAGGTTTCAATGTTAAAAATATTCCCGTTTTTATTCAATATATAATAAACTGTTTATTATTTTATTCTGCAGTAAAAAGTATTTTGTTTTATTTTTTAGGATCTCTTAGGCATTTTTCAGCAAATTGTTTTCAGTTTGTTTTTAAAATCGTTTTTTTCATTTTCCTGTAACAGACCTTTTTATTATCATTCATTGGATCTTATGTGTAAATACCAGACATTTTCATTCTGTAGTTTTTTTGCAAACAGCGTTTTAATTTTGAAACTTTCAAGCGTACTGTATTTTTTTTTTACTACCCCGTTCGTCAGCTTGTCAGCTTTTTCCAACGGCTGGTCTGCGCTGTGATCGGTGGCTCATCATTTGTTTCCAGCGTGTTCGGTATGGTTTTTCCGGCGGATCCGGCAGGTTTTCAGTTGGTTTTCGGCAGGTGTTTGGCGGGATTGCGGTGGCTTTTCCCTGCACTCTGGGGACCCTGCGGTGAATGTTGAATTCACCGCAAAGTGGGGAACTTTGATTTCCCGAAGTGCAGAGAAGTGCGGGGAACAAGAGAGTGCTCTCTGAATAACCCCTTATATATTACCAGATTGGACAGATTCCTTTCTTCACTATATTAATATAGATATCAAGGGAATGTTTTGGTTCCTTTGATTACACTGATCTGCAATTTTTCAACCTTTTTCTGTTGTTTTCAAATGAATAGGTGTATCTGAATGGATTTTTTGCGCAGATTCCGAGAATGACCTTCAAAATTCCGTATCACGTCAAGTTATTTCACAAATGATGGAAATGTGAAAATTTTAAATTTTTTTATTTTTTAACGACATTGCTATATGGCAACGTTTGTAACATGTGAAAATGTTCTTTGGAGGGGCGGAATGATTGTTTAAGGAATAGATAAACATAAATACATATTCAAAAGCAAACATACCTAACATTCGCCACTGGGCTCCCCTTCAATCTTCCTCTTCTTGGATGGTCTTCGGTGTGCGTCCGTACAGTCTCTGGTCAACATCCAACAATAGTCGCCCATCATATGTACAGTCCACTTTCCTTGGTATCTCTTTTCCATCACTTTAATATCCTGATGGAAGCGCTCGCCATGTTCTTCCGAAAAATCACCAAGATTGTTAGGAAAGTAATTTAGAGAAGCATGAAGAAAGTGAACTTTGACGCTCATGTTGCAACCAAGCAGTTCATAGGATTCCAGCATATCCTCCACTAAAGTGGTGTCATTTGAAGCCTTCGTGTTCCCCAAAAAGTTGTGTACCACATTTCTGAATGCAGTCCATGCTCGCAATTCCCACTCACTCATGGTTTCCTCGAATATGTTGTCTGCCATTATTTTTCGTATTTAAGGTCCTATGAAAATGCCAGCTTTAATTTTTTCAGACGTGATTGATGGAAACTTAACACCAAGATACTGAAAGCATTTACTGTCCCTGCTTAAAGCTGTCACCAAGTGCTTCATTAAGCCAAGTTTGATGTGTAAAGGTGGCAACAGTATTTTCGAGGGATCAACCAGTGGAAGTGAAACAATGTTTTTTTCTCCAGGTGTGAATGTACTTCTGACTGGCCACTGCTGCCGAGCCCAATGTTCCGTCCTTGCTCTGGAGTCCCATTCACACAAAAAGCAAGGAAATTTGGTGTCGCCTGCTCGTTGGCCGAGCAATATTCCAATCACCTTGAAATCCCCGCACAAAGACCATTCATGAAACAATTTTTTTAAATTTGCACATTTCCGTCATTTGTGAAAAAACTTGACGTGATACGGAATTTTGAAGGTCATTTTCGGAATCTGCGCAAGAAATCCATTCAGATACACCTATTCATTTCAAAACAATAAAACCTTGCATATTGGTGTAATAAATCTGTAGAAATGAACTTGCTGTGTCAATGCAGGATAAAATAAATGTCACATTGCTGGCTGCTAAGTTTTAACATCAAATTGGTCAATAGGATGAGCCAAAACATGCCAAGATCTAATTATTGCGTTACTGGCTCTTTACTAATGATTCCAAAACACAGACTTCAAAATAAAATCTGAAAAATACATAATGACGAAATTAAACCTGATGGCCGCAGCGGTGCGCATTACAGAAAACACAAAATCATTGTTTGGCTCAAGCAGAATCTACTCTGAAATCATTGAAAATATAATAATTACTGTTGGCGCTCGAGTTAAAAATGTAAAATCATACTTAAAACGTACCCTATTAATACATTATGGGCTAAATTACAATCTTCACGCAAACGTTTAACGTTTAAAAACATTAACGCGAGGGGTAAAACCCTTTGAGCCGTATTACATAGTCAGCGCAACAAACGCGCGTATACGTCTACCGCGGGTGAACCTGCGCGAACGCTGCGCGAGCTTACTGCACTGCGCGCGTCCTATACTTAACATTGTGAGCGCAAATGCATTTGTGCGCTGGTACGCGGATGGTATTACAATCTATGCGCAGTTTGTAACGTACAGCCTTTGCGCACATAATTTTAGCAACTCCTAAAAGCTGGTGTTAATGGCAAATTCTATCAACCTGCCGAAACCAAATACACCAGCCCAAAAAAAAATACGCAGCAAAGTATAGTTACACATTCTACACATACCAGACCAATAAAATGGTGAAGTTGTGCGTGTTTTTTTTTGATACAGCATATATACTCAGATTTATTTTGACAGGCGCAAAAACTTAACGTGAGATAATTGTGGTTCTTAATTCTGATTGTCTGAATCGCGAGAAAAAAACAGTTCGCACACTGATTTCTGCGCGCAATGGTACTGTGCGAGCATTTGTGCGCGTACGGTTTACGCGCGTTATTGGTCGACGGAT